>VDFB02239542.1:0-13545 GCA_007258455.2 Sequoia sempervirens | reverse complement strand
TTTGAAGAAATCAATTAGGATATTGATGAGGGATGAGCTTTGTATATTTTTATGATTTTTTAAAGAAAAATCAATTGTTGTATTGGAGAAATAAGGTGGTAGTTATTTTTTGCAAAAGATTTCAAAACAATCTTTAATTGCAAAATTAGTCAAATTGTGAAATCTGCATATCATGTAAAGCAAAGATAAAGCAGATTGTTTTTATCTCTTTGCTTTTTTTAGCAGATTGGGGTTGAGATTTTTCCTTGGGTCGGATTTGAGTTGTTTGTTGGATGGATAAGGTGCTTTATTTTCTTTTAAAGCATATTTAGTCTATTTTGAGAGGTTTTTCAATGTGAACATGGAGAAAGAGAGTTTTTCTGCTTTTATGCAAACTTTTGAGACAGTTTGATGCCTTTTCCTTGAGCTTTCTTTGTGAGCTCGAATTAGGGTTTGAGAGAATTATATCTTGAAGAAAACTTAGTTTTCTCTTCTTCTCAGTTCATATTTCGGTTTCTTTCTCTCATACATTTTGGAGCTTGTAAACTCATTTTGTACTCAGTTCAAACAGATTTTGGCATACTCCTTCAGTTGAATAAAAACAGCATTCCTACTTCTCAATTTTGTGTCTACTTGCAGTTTCAGTTTGATGTTATATTGTGATTTTTGTTCACAGAGTCCTTTTTATGTCCTAAGTCTGTAATTCTTGATGCAGAAAGTTCAAAAATACAGGTTGCATGTTGTATTTAAAATTAGGTCTTCATGCAAATTATTTATGTGTTAATTGTTCATGAGAGGTTGTGAGATATTGTGTTTTTCTGAAAGTTGTTTGTGAGGAAGAAATCAGAATCATCATTAAATCATTATCAAGTCTTGAAAATAATTTGTTAGTCATAGGTTTTAATTCCAATCATCTTTCTAACTCTTTCCCTCAGAAAATCACTTAGAATGATTTTCATCATTCAGAGAACCAACTCACTTTGGAGATTCTCTTTTCGCATAGATCACCCACATTTGAAAAGAGTTTCCATGTCAATAGATTTCTTAAACTTTCGGGCCAAAGAGTGGTGCAAATCTATTTGATAACAATATATTAAGCACTTGAACACAGATGGAAGGTAGCAGTTTTCTAGAAATTGACTACTTACTCATTCAAATGGAAGCAAATTATTTTAGCCCAATCAATGAACACATTTTCATCACAAATAACCAAAATGAACTAACACATCCAATCTTCAAAAGACTCAATTTTTTCATTCCCAATAATGTGATGCAACAAAGCAATGGCATCTACAATTTCCTCTTTGAAATGCATTCTTTTAAGTTTGACAAGAAGTTGTGACTTACCTCTTTTCTTTGATTTCAACTACCCTTTAGCCATAGAATTCTTGCACCAGTTCTCATTGGCTTTGAAAAAATAATTAGCCATTGCAATAGATATGTCCTTCATGGGTGCCCTCTTAGGAATCCTTAGCACATGAGAAACAACTCCAGGAGAAATCTTAGCAACAACAGTCTCGTCCACAGTGTTGATCTCTTGTGTTTTTGGAAATTATCTTCTCGTGCATGCACCTATTAGGTCCACACTCAGAACAGCTTCTGGAAATCCCCCAATGTGAGCTAATTCATTTTCTAACAATTTTGTGTCAATAGCATCTCTTTTGTCACTTTCCAAACATGCCAAAATTCCTCAAGCTTAAAGGATCTCAGCTTCGTGTACCTTACACTGCGCCAACAATTTTCAATTCCAGAATGTGTGAGCTCAAAGTACATAGAGGAACACTCGTTCGCTTGAAGAAATAATTGCAGATGGCGGAGATGCTATTACAAATGCAACCAAATAAACTTTCACCACCTTAAGTCATATAAAATGACAGGACGTGCATTTGGTGTTGAATTAATATGGCGCTATATTTTAATCCTTAGTAAAGTAAACCCTAAGATTTTAGTGCTTTACAAAAATCCTAGATAATAAATCTCCAGGTTGTACCATATGCCTCATTAAATGCATAGGCAGCACCTCAAAACATGTGGGTGAACAACAATATTACCTTGTCGCAGAAAACTAGAACTTTAGAACTCAAAGTCAAGAGTTACAAAGTTATGACAACCTCCGACTCCCCGACTACACAATGGACCGACCTTCCTGACGCCAAAAAAGAAGAACAAGTTTGGCCATTGAGAAGTTAGGAAAAACATGAACCCGACAACAAGGTTAAAGACACCGAGTGCCAACAACTTAGGTCTCAAAACTTATAAAATGAGCAACAAGAAATCAGAAACATAAAAGAACTTGTGACAAAGACTAAAATGGAGGCAGGGACTTTAGACTTGGGCGGAAAATAAAAGATTAATGTCCATAGAAAACAAAATTAAAGGGGTGTGATACATAGTATAGCTATAGGTAATAGGTCAGAAATAAAAATGGAGAAATCAGAGTGTACTTGGATTTTAGGAACTGTTGATGGTCAAAGTAACACCGCAACCTTAAAATAGAATATATCTACTCTATTTCTCCTGAAAAAAGATAACTGCTCTAAAATCGCCTATCTTCCAAGGCCTCTATAGTTGGTTCTCAACTGTGTTGTCATCATTCAATGGCATATGCAACTATAATATTCAAGGGGCCTTTGTTGGTAAGTGAGTACAAACTAGATAGTGCAAAATAACTTAACATGGGGGGTTTCAAATAAATAGAAAAAGATAGATTGGGGCTTAAAATAGCAGAATGTGAATACATATTCCTTTCAATTCAAACATGTAATTCTTGTAATGCGCATTTTCCAATTAACTAAAATTATATAACAACACAATTTATGAAACAATTCATACCATTGCATCTATTCACAGTGCAGATATAAAACATGCAACCATTCATCATCCATTTTTTTTAAAACTTTCAATAATTAAAGCACCACAAGCTCATCACCAAGATTAACATATCGATAAAAAGTAAGAAACATCATCCATAGATAACATAATAGATAGTTTTAAACTCAGAATATTCTATTTTTTTTATCAAATAAGAGACATTTATGCACAACAAAATGCACTGGCATACGATAAAACCATTCTCTATTAGTATTACTATTAACTTAATAAAACTTTTGAAAATAAACTACTTACATTAAAACTATAAAAATTGTTCAAGTGTCTTACATAAAGCTGTAAAAATAAAATTGTGTCTAATCCTTAGGTAGCCAATCTGACTTCAATCAGCTGACCTTTACAATCAGGAGAAAATTCTAAGTTATAGAAATAATTAGCATCAATTTCTCCACTCAAAAATCAAGATCCACAAATTTGGTGTTCAGATCCATAATCATAGGGGCACTTCCAGTTGAGTTTGAGTCTTCTTTTGTTGAATTCCTTGCAGCTAGGATATGTCCATTTAGTCAAGATCTGACTGAGAGTCACTTCTAGGTACACTACTGATCACCATGCCCAATCCTTGGTCTATCAAAATTGACCTCAATTTATCCACTTGTTCAAAAAAAATAGATCTAAAGATGTTGCTTCCCATAAGACGCCTAGAGATGGTTGACCTTTTTGACCTGATTCCTTTTCAAAAAAGGAAATATTCTATTTCCACTTAGCTACATTTTAGTTGTTTCAGACACTTTATTTTTGAGATAACCATCCATATTATCAAAAATATGTTGTAAAGTTTCCTCCTCGGGCGCATCTACCCATTATATCTTAAACATTGCTCTTTCATATTCTTTGGTAGTGGTCGTGTATATATATTACAGCTAGGCAGCATTCCAGGTAGCGTCTCGTACATAGAACCTGATGTCCATAAGATTCTCTAGAAAAATACCTTCATCATCATCTCCAGTCTTGATCATTTCTTCCAACCTATTACTCCATTGATCCTTCATTTCTTGTAAAGAAATTAAAGCAACACTTGGTGAAGCCTCTTTACTAATCAGTTCTAGAATAATCCCTTTTATGATCTTTCTTCCCTCAAACAGATCTTGGTGAGCCTATTGCAGTATTCTTCTATGTTCCATGAGGACTTCTATTTTAAAGATCAAAATATTCATACACTTATCAAGATAACCAAAATCTTGATCTTTCAGAATGGCATACTCAATCACATCTTCCTTAGGTAGCCTCTTCAATACTCTCAATTTTTTCATGTACTCAGCATATTTATCCTCTTCTCTCCCACGCAACTTGATATATTCACCCAGGGACTTGATTAGATCACCTACCTCCTTATAACTTTTTGAACCAGTAGTGAAGAGCTCCTTTGTATCCTTCTTAAAATTTGTGATTTTCTCTTCATTTTAGTCAACTCTTCTACCTTTTTGTGGATAATTAAAATGGGATTTTTTGATGGTGTTGGTTGTTCCAAAGTGGATGTGATTATCTCTTTGATCAAAGTATTCATTTTCCCTACGTGAGCTTTTAGCTCATCTTTAGCTTGCTTGCTCTTGATCAATCATGACTTAGTAGTGGTAGCCACAATGTCAATCAAATTTATCTATTGATTTCTTATATGTTTTCCAAGATTGACAGTGTTTATTTGATAATTTTGTAGCCTAGATTTCTTTGCCATCTTTATTAGCTATAGGTGTAGCAATATCCGCTATCAAGTCTCCATCATCAGTTAACTTTGTAGAGTGAACAGCATGAGGTTTCTTCCTTGGCTTACTTTATCTATCTCCTTTACCATTTCATTCCAAGTTACAAGTTGGGCCTGAACCTGTTGTCTCTTCTCCAAATTCAATTTTAACCAAGTAGAAGCAGTTGGCTGAGTAGTTACCTATTGAGTATTGGGAGGTGTTGATGAAGGAGGTGTAGAAGAAACTACCTCCATGGTCTACTCAAAAGAGTCCTTTTTTTGCTCTTCCCACTCTTTTTGCAACCTTTGTTGCTCCATTTTCTCATTTTGAGCTCTAATTTCTTCTATCTTTCTCATCTCTTCTTCCTTTCATGCAACCTCCTCTTCATCTCTTAACCTTTGCTACTCTAATTCCATTGCACGGAGCTTCTCTTCTACTGCCTTATCTTGCTCAGCCTTCTTTTTTTGCTCCAACTCTCGTGCAAGAGCCTCTTCTTCAACTCTCCTTTGTACTTCAATGGCTTCCTCCTCCCAAGTTAGCTCTTTATATTTGTTTCTTTGTTCTTCTTCCTTACCAGCTAACTCTTCAGCAAGTTGCTTCTTAGCAGCTTCTAATATCTCCTTTTTTTCATCTTCAGTCAAAACCATTCATTGCAGCTGCATCCCAAAGACTTATTAGCTCAAACCCAGTCTCCTCTTCTCCAACTTCCTCCTTCTCAAGATATTCTTCCCATTTTGCTCCCTCTTTTTCACGAGGCATAGTTTTCTCAGAACCCAAAGGGATAGGCAAATCTATTACATCAATCACAAGAGGCCTCTCTTCTTCACTACTTGTTGCTTCTGAAGTTGATAATGTAGTTGGAGGAGTATTCTTAGTTTGCATAGGCATAGTAGAAGGTCCTTCTTCAGAAGCTTATTCTCTAGGGTACACAGTTGCGATGGGTTTAGCACCAAGACCTAAAATAATCCCTACAGTAGCAGCAGCATAATTAGCCTTAGCTTTTTCCAAAGCTTCAGTGACCTACTTCATTGAAATTTCCACCTCCATAGGGGCAAGTTCTTCTATGATTGCAATGGTTTTCTTTAATCTCTTATACTATCTTGTTTCAGTGGAGGAAGTAGGTTCACTACCAGAATTCTTCTTCCTTGAAGCCTCAACCCTTGGTTTCTTTAAACAGAGATTAATCTGCTTCACACTACTGTCAACCACAACTTGTGACACCTTACGAATATTGGTTTCCTCCTCCATCCAATTGATTGGCTCCAAATTCTCGGTGGCCACTTTATCCATTTCATAGCAGGGATCAAGAGTAATCCCATCATTAGTGGTACCTTCTGATATATCCTTTGCAACCTCAAAATCCATGATCTAGAGAATTTTCAACCTTTCATATCCCCTTTTCCTTACTTCAAACTGATCTTGTAGGTTGGACCAAAATTCTTCAAGAAGTGGACGATGGTTGGTAAATTGTGAAGCATATATACCATACATTTTCCTCTTAGGATCAAAATCATTCCTAGATGTATGATGTTTGAGATTCATGGACTAAAACTCCTCTGTTGTTATCTTAGCCACTATCAAGGAGGAACAAGAACAAAACCCCAATTACATTGGGAATGAGTGGCAACCAGCCTTGTGTTGTGCAGAGAACTTAGCATTCACCTTAGCGGCTTGACGAGCAAACTCCATCAAGACCCATTTGTCCCCACAACACCTTGGAAATTTGAAAGGGTGTCTGTCATATCCAAACAATCTGAAATAAGTGGATTTGGGGTAATGGATAAACCAATATCCCCACTCTTCAATAAACTCCATTGCCTCCCAGGACAATATGAAACCAACATCACCTATAAGCTGATTAGTGATAACATATAGAAATGCATCATTGACCCTTTTGAAATGCTTATCTGATGCCTTCAACTCCAGCTGATCATAGTATTCCCATACTTTCTTTTGATCTAGAACATCATCCATTGATCCTATAGGAATTAAACCCGAAAATTGTCCCATTCTTGCAACACAATATATCACATATGAAGACATATAGAGAGTCTTGGTTTCCACTACTTTCAATAAATGATCATGGATGTTATCTGAAATTATCTATCCCAAATCCATGTGTTATGATCCTTCTATAATCAATTGAATGAATGGAAACATCTAGTTTTCAAAGGTATGAGAATTTTCCTTTCCAAAAACTCTTGCCAATAATGTGATCATATCACCAATATCTTCAGAAAAATAAGAGATTTTTGGTTTAGGGGTGTCTTTTTTACTGATTTTTGTTGGAATCAAGGAACACTGAGAGGGGGGTGAATCAGCGTTTTTCAATTCTTAACTTTATTAATCTGATCTTTAAGGTATTGATAACATTCAACCAAAAGAGATATGCATGAATATAGATAAATCAACCACAACACCATAACACAAGGATTTTTATGGGGGAAAACCATGGTGGAGGTCAATCCACAATATTATCTGAGTATACTCAAAAAGATGTTTAAAAAAATGGGAATGCACTTGCATTCAGGCGCACTGCCTAGAGCTCACTACTCAAAAACAGAAAGGCTTACTGCCTTACAATCAATGTCAAAAGACAACTGGAGTGGTGAACTATGAAATAGCATCTACAAATGCCTGAGAATAGTTTTGGTTAAGCTCATCAATCAAATTCTTTGACCTTTTGTCTGATTCTTCTCTTTTGCTCTGCCTGCTTCAACTAGCATGACAAAAACCTTTTATGCACAAGTGAAATTGTGCATAATCACTCTATAAACTTTATGACATTTGCAACACACATCAACACACTTTTTACATATATCAAAATGATATAATCGATCACTTATATATATCCACTACTAAGGATTTAATCGCTACAAGTTGGCTCCAACAAAATATGAAATATTTATAAACTGCCGACTCAATCCATAATTAAATTGCAATGTGTACAAACCAAAGTCGGCCACAACATAGTGAGGACCCAAATCAACATCTCAAACACAAAAACACTTAAATAATTACTCCTTAAATATTTGCAATGGCTATATTCACTTAGTTGGCCTTCATGCACTGTTAAACCAAAAAATTATCAACCAAATATTCTAACTTGCACACAGATCGATACGAGGCACTAAGATTCAAGAATAATAGAGATCATACACAAACAACCTTCCCGAGATCCACAACTCAAAATGATAACAAAAATTGCATGTGAATTGATGAACACAATTTTGTCGGATGCTCTGTTCTTGCTTGATAGTTAATAATGATCTTGATCTAACTTTCGGTATGATCAAATGATGATGTGTGGATCAAATCACTACGGCTGAGGGTTTCCATCAATAACAACACCAAATGACTTGTGCGATGTCTCTTGCCAATAATTTCTTCTTTTATTTTTAGCCACCTTTGTTGATGAACCTTTTGTTCCCTTCCTCATTTGTTGTCCGGTGTTTAAGTGCATCATCTTAGACATACTCTTGGGGTTAGGGTGAGAAGGAGGATCAAAAGCTAGTCTAATCATTGCTGGGGTCAAATCAATTATCATATTTCCTTGCACATCAATACACTACCTATGATTTGGATTCTAAGTCTGTGCAACAATTAGTATAAACTTTGGACATCGCACAAAAATAGGAAAAGTGGCTACATGTACCAATCTAGAAGCAACAATCCTCTTTGCCCTTGGGAAAGCATGTTCTGAAATAGTATCCTCATGAAACTAGTCCAAATCAGTATGTCCCACAAGTGTTTCAGTGATATTCGTGACCTTAAATCCAAACTTGGATGGTACAGGGGCCCCCTAGAACTTGTACTTCATCATGATAGGGACTTGTTATGGTTTCAACCTTTTAGCCTTTTCCCCCTTTGATGTTCCTTCAGTGGGCACTTCCTCCTTTAAATCAGACATTTGTTTAATACATGCAATACTGATCATTATCAAAAAAAGAGGAGAAAAGTGTGGAGAAGATTACCACAAGAATTCATATTAATCCCCATTCATTCAAGCAATATTTCCATTTTACAAGTTAACTCAACATTTTCAAGTTTCAGGTTCAGGACATAACTAAGAGCTTGAGCATTCTAAGCATAATATTGAACTATGTTGGAAGTCGAGATCAAGAAAATCCTTCAACTTGAACTTAATGTAACTCCTTTCAACTCTATAGTGAAGAGAATGTTTGGTTTCATTTAGTGACTTGATCCTGAAATGTATTTAGAAATTGGGATCAGGTTTTTGCTAGATAGTGACGCCTAAAAAATGGAGTCGGTAAGAGTTCCCTCTAAGTTCTAGTCTCGACGGAACATCAAAGGGAATCAGGCTATGGTATGAGACTAACCTCATAAAAGTGAACAAGTTTTGGTAGCATCTTGAGTTCTAATCCCGATAAGAGATCGAGAGTCAAAATCAAGATTTTGTTAAGAACCTTACCCTCGGTATGGTTAGCACGAATAAGTCAATTCTGAGTTTCGAACTCGACGTTGTGTCAAAAGTCAAAATCAAGAAGGCACTAAGTGGTGCAAGTTAAAGCAATGTCAAAATTAGGGTGTCCATCTAAAATCTAACCTCAATAGTGATGCAGGGACTAGAATTAGAACACTGATTGAAACATTATCAAAACCTTCTAACATTTTGAAGTCATGACCTAAACTTTGATCCCAATTAAAATATCGATCAGAAGTTGGGTTCGAGGAATGATTTGGAACTTGACCCAAACAAATTTTAAGTATAAAGCACATAGTGCAACTCTAAATCTCGATATCGATAGAGTTGCGAGAATCGAGATTAAGGCAATTAGTAAAAACAAAGGCCTTTGAAATCTAACAGTATCTAAATCAATACTTTGGGATCAAATTTGATTTGTAATGGTCTAGATTTAATTTTATTCAAATTTAATGCAAACCCGACTAGGTAGTATGGAAAACCCTAAGTAAACTAGGGCATGGTAGGAACAGAAAACCCTGTGAACAAAAGATGAAACAAAATGTGAGACAAAAAAAATAAGGAAAACCTAGAACAAAACAAGGACAAATGAACCAAAGGGTTCGAGAACAAAGAAAAATGTACCAAAGTGCCAAGAAAAATAGGAAACAAACTAGAACGAGCAAGAAACAAGTAGAAAAAACATGAAAAAATAGAGAAAACAAACACGGGAAATCCAAAAAAAAAGGATAAACATAGGACAAGAAGCCTACCTCCAAATGAAACCAACAATCTGGCAACAAGGTGAGAAATCCAAGCGCTACTTCAAACCCTAACCCTCAGCGTCGCTCTGGTTCGTTCTGTCAAACTATACAAGCCAAGATGAATGAAAACCAAGGAGTAATGGGAATAAAAACTTGCACGCACATGAAAACAAGTGTCCATAAATGTGGGTAGGTCATGCTTTAGGATCAGGGAAAAATTCATAAATGTGCCATCACAAGAATGAGAGCAAGTGGGAGTCGGAATTGGGTCACGACATGACACTGAACTTTCAACAAGTGCAAAGTTCAAGTGAAGGTCTGAAATTCAAATCCTGACAAACCAAGACAAACACGGGACTTAGAATAGAGATGGAACATGGAACAAGAACTTTTGAAAATTTCTTGGTTCAAGTTCTAGTCCAAAGTTCAATTTTGAAAAAGACAAAGAGAGTTAAAAATCAGGATCGGGATGGAAGCAAGAACAAGAACTTTGGAAATGTTCTTGGTTTCAGTTCTGGTCTAATGTCCTATTCTGACACAAGAAAAAATGTACAAGGAAGAAAAGTGAAAGTTGGGATTAGAACAAGAACAAGAATTTTCACTTTTAAGGGTGTAAGGTGACGGTTCTAATCAAAAACTTGAAGCTGACATAACAAACAAAACACAAGGTAAAGCACATGGATCAAGATCGGAACACAAACAGGAACTTAAAATTTGCAAAGTACCAAGTGTGAGTGTTAGTCTGAAACCCAAACTCAAAAAATAGAGGAAAACAAAGACTTAGGAGAAAAAAGAAAACTCCAAAAGCCTAAACAAGAACACCAAAGACAAAAACAACAAGGGGGGACCCATTTTAACCAAAAACAAAATGGGGTGGTTATGCAAGGCATAATAATTGGCGAATCGACTGGGAACATGGTTTAGCCATTTTCAAGATAGTGAAGAATTCAGTCACCCAGAACCTCTAGTTTATGAACCTTTAACTTGAGTAGGATCAGTCATAGCAAACAAGGTTGAGTTGGAATCTCAAAACGTGCATCAAAAACAACTTTGAATCTCAGTTTGTGCATGTACGATGCATCATTTCCTTGAGGAATTTACCTATCCTTGAAACAATTGTATGAAGATTCAAGCTACGTGAAGTGAGTCCCTTTAGCTTTCGTGAAATGATACCTTGGGCATTGCTTCACTGCAAGCCAGGCGTCTATAGCCCCAACAGAGATCCTCTAGTTCTCTCAAAGCATTGCTCTACTATCAGTCAGGCATCCATAGCCTCGGTAGAGATACTTGAATCACCCTTATAATAATGAGTTTATTGTAATTTATACTTCTCTTTTCTTTTCTTTCCATAGTTTACTTGAAGTAATTTTTTTCTTATCTTTTCCCTCAATACTTCAGATGTAATAATCTAAAAGTCAAGTTGAGAACTACAATGGGCCTCGTGACAGTGTTAAGACTCATATTTTTCACTTGACTCATGAATACAATCACCCTAAGATAGATAGGGCCTTATGGAAATAAATGATCCTATCTAAAATGTGACAGATTTAGTCATGGTTTATGAGATCACTTAAAATGCCTTTTTGTCCTTAACCTCTCAAACTTTCACTAAGATGTACATAAAACATAAGTTTCAAAATGAAAGAGCTCAACAGACATACCTGAAAATACCTAAATTAATTTCTTGGTCATAGTGCCCTTAGTACACTTTGAACAACTACCCATAATTTTGAAATGAAGAAAAATGAAAGTCCCCAAAAAAAACAAAAAGAAAACAACAAAACAACAAACAACAAAAAGTAGAAAAAAAGGAAAATAAACAAACAAGCAAACAAAAAATGAGAGAAAAACTAAATTACATATGTACAATGAATGAACGATCATGCCCTCATGGGCCAAAGTAATGTTTGAGATACTTTCCATTGACTGGCAATGGAACAAGTTCTCCCGTTAGGGTGCTAAGATGGAAAGCATTCTCACCTAGGATCTCAGCGATCTGATATGGACCCAAACAAAGTCTATCAAACTTTTGGTGATCACCCTTCCTCTCCCTAGCTTTGTCCCATAGCAGCACAAGGTCTAATACTCTGAAGGCCTTGATTTTGGCTCTCTTGTCAAAACAATGTTTGACTACAACCTAATGTTTTGAAAACTACTGCAAAGAAACATCCCTCTATTCTTCTAGATTAAGCAAATTAGTTAGTCGGACCTTTATCCTATCATCATTAGAATAGAATTGTAGCATAAACTGTAGAACAGGTATCTGTAGATGAATAGGGAATACTGGATCTTGGCCATAGACTAACTTAAACAGTGAGTTTCCTAAGGTATCTTTGAGTCTAGTCCTATCTGCCCATAAGGAAAATCTCAGTTGTGTGTACCAATCCCTAGGATTACTTTCTAGTAACTGCTTAATTACCTCCAAAAAATTCTTATTGGTATACTCTACTACCTAGTTTCCTTGTGGATAGTAATTAGATGAATACTTCAAAATAATTTTATGTTCATACGCCCACTAAATAAATTGTGCAGAAGAAAACGCAAGGTCATTATCACATACCAGAGCAAATGGTACTCCAAACTTGGTAACGACATATTTGTTGAGGAATTTTATAATGACATCGGTGGTCCTATTCTTGCAAGGTTGAGCTTTGTTCCAGAATTTGCAATAATCCATTGCAATTAGAATAAACTTGTGACCTATAGAAGAATTCAAATTAATTACCCCGACAAATTCTAATGCCCATTGGGCGAATGGTCTTACCTCATATACGGTTTGGAGGGGCATCGTCAAATTGCATTCTCTAGATGTCAAATTTTGACATGTATGAAATATCCTAACATGTTGGTGTGCATCTCAAAACACATGAGGTTGATAATAGCCTGATCTTAAAATCTAACATGTCATGGCGGTGACTAAATCGTGCCCAGTACCATGCCTACCATGAAACTCAACAATGGTTTGTTTTTCCTGTTGTTGATCCAAGCAACACAAATAGACACCTTCAAAATTCTTCCTGTATAAGGCTACTCCTTTTACCATATAGTGAGCACTCTTCAATCTTAGTTCCCTTCTTTGAGTGGTATTCATCCCATAGAAAAATGGATCATTAAAATTTTCATGGTCTTTTAGGTCTTTCTCTTGTGGTGTTTGACTTGTCTTGCTTTGATTTAATGTTGCAATGTAACTTATGCATTCACATTAGGTCCTAAATATTCAAAATATGATGTCTTGTGAAGGTGTTGTGAAGTTTTGTAACACATTTCTACACTTTTCTAGACTCTTCTCATTACAATTCACCTAAAAATCACCTTTTCATCATTTATCAAGTCCTATTCTAAAGTGTTGTAAAGTTTTGTAACAATATTTCACACTTTTCTAGGCTTGTTTTCACTATTTACACCTTTCTTATGCTTTCTTTGACACCTTTATGCACTCATAAGACTTAATTTAAACCGACAAATAACATTAAATGTGACTTAATTCCAACACCCACTTACAATCAATCGAGTTCACTTGCATTCATTCAACATAAATTAGCATTCAAGCACTTTGCATCATTCAATCAAGCACTTATCAAGCATCTTGGAGAATCCATTGACATATCTTCAGATTTCTTCAACAAGGTGGTGGTGAGTTTAGGACATTTGCATGACGTTTATTCATAATTCCTTGTTCGTTTCATTTCATTTCTTCATTAAGGGTTTGATTACCAAAAGGGATTTGACCAAGGCAAATCCCTATACTTTAACCCTAACCATTTTTCCCCTTTATGTGTATGTTTGCAGACTTTTGTGTGCATATTTT
>VDFB02239539.1:0-15297 GCA_007258455.2 Sequoia sempervirens | reverse complement strand
ATATATATGTATATATTGTGTATAGTATGCATATACACATATGTAGATATATGTATATATATATATATATATGTATGTATGTATGTATATGTATATGTATATGTGTGTGTGTGTATATATATATTTAGCCGATAGGCTGTTTATGTCAAATTTTCTTGAAATTTTTGTTGGCCTCGCCGTTTTTTAGGTTTTCGGCAACCGGGGACAAGGCGGTGGGTGGGTTATAAGTTTGTCCAGAATTTTCGTCAGCCTCCCAGATTTTTTTGGCTTCTGATATCCATGAAAAAGGTGGCAGAGGCAGTTGTTGGCTACTTTGGGAGTTGGGTGGCATTTGTTGGGCCACGTGGATAGAGAAGGCTACATAAATTAAATGCTAGTTCACGTCAACATTAATTGTTGTATGCTTTGCCTGTATTGGGGATCGCTGTAATAACAACTACCCTTTAATGCCTCAGGGAACAAAATGAAGGTTGGTAAATTTTCAATGAGGCATTGTTTGGTGTCTTTCTATTGCTATACCTGCTATGAGAGCCGAGAGCAATGAGGGTTAGCTTCTGTGAGGGTGCAAGCTGGATTAAGTTTTGTGCAACTTTTGCGAAGGTGGGCATGCGTTATTTTGTATTTTTTGCAAGGGAGGGTGGTTGGAAATGCAAAAGAAATTTGTCGACTGTGATAGTGTTTTGCCTATTCTTGTGCAAACAAGTTGGTGAGAAGATGTTTGTTTGAAGTGAGTGGGAAGAGGTGCAACAACATTTATTTTTCTGGCATGGCTTTTAAACTTTCAAACCTATTATGTTTAATTTTTCCTTTTTGTTTTCTCCTTATGGTTGCAATCCAATTAAATAGTCATTGCTATATAGCCTATCTTGAATGTTGTCTTCTATATTCTTACTTGTTGGTTCTCTTCTATATACTTTGATTGGAATCCTTGCAATCCTTTTTCATTTTCCAACTTCTCGCATACCAAGGCTAAGGTTGCAAATGGCCTTCCCTTTTAAAAAAATATAGGTTGAAATTCCCATAAGGTCACATTGTTTTGACACTTGTGGAAAGAGCACATACATCTAGACTGAATTTTCCATCATTTTCCTTGCCGAGAAGGCTAGGAATTCAAAGATTCTCTTGGCTATAATATGTTGTCCATCCAGAAGCAAGGAATAATCATTGGCAACAAAAGCTTTGAATTTGTAGCCTTCTCAACCAGTCAAGTGAGGGAAAATGTTGTGTGGATATCTGGTCTCTTGAATGCTAGCTAGTTTTAAGATTGCTTGTTGTATGGTTTGCATGTGCTTGGAATACTTCTTATTGTAGCTCTTGTTTATCCAATTGTATATAAGCTGTGAGATGTAAGATAGGGCTTCCTTTATACTGTACTTAATGTATGGAACACATCAAATACATAAAAGAAATAATATTGCTTGCAGCCAATGGAGGCTAGACATAACTGATAAACCAAACCATTTGTAGCAACCTACAAAGCAACAACTAGCAATCTACTTTTGGAACTAAGATAAGTTGTTTCACAATTACTACATGAACAGTTTTACAAATATTCACCTCTCTCGATTTCCTTCAATTGCACCTCTTCCCACTTGGTTTGTCTTCCCTCTATCTCCTATTGATGGCTTCTTGCAGATGAACATAGAACTATCACAATTGACGCTAGCTGTAGAAATTTTGTGAAGGTGGTTGATTGTTATCTTTTGTTCTTTGCATAAATTAATGGTTGCAAAAGGTGTGCATTGTGATAATTCTTATATATATATGTATGTATAATTATGTGCATAGATATGTATAAACATAGATATATACATGTATGTCTATATATATATATGTACATATAAATATATGTGTATATATGTATATATATATGTATCTGTATATACATATATATGTACATGTATATACATATATATGTAAATGTATATATATATGTACATGTATATATATATATATGTACATGTATATATATATATATATAAAGTACATGTATATATATATATATATATATATATATATATATATATATATATATATATATATATATATATATATATATATATATATATATATATATGCATGTTGCTGGAAAAATCTCGTAGACATTCACCTTGTTCCCTAGGGGCTTTAAATGCATATATCCTTGCACCATCATCGCTACACGAAAACTATGCAATGATTAATGCTGATGCCATTTTGTTGGCCTTCTTTATCGCTGCCCCAAACTTTTTTGAAATTTAAAAAAAAACAATAGAATAACACCTGCTATACGATGTTGGAGGCCTGGCAATACGCAGACTGAGAATAATTCCATCCAATGTTTCCCATGGCCAAATGCTGATTCTTCTTATTAGGTTGTGTTGTGGAGAAGAACACAAAGTATTTAAGTATATTGCAATCATTTACAAACAAGAAAAGCCATAAATAAGACAATATTATATTTTTTTGTGTGTAGATTTGCATGTAAACCAAAGTAGATGTAAGAAATGTGCATCTCTATTCTTGCCAATGTTTATTGTTTTACTCAAAATAGTTGTTTCTGTGAGCCTTAAAATGACATACTTTAAATGTTATACTTCATATCACTATTATATAGAACATTGAAGCCTGTCTTGCTAATTATTTGTTTTCGTTCGTACTGTTGGTGTTTCTAGGGGAGAAAAGCAGGAATTTTAATATTGAAACAATGAAACTGGAATAACAAATTATATGTTAAGTATTAGTTGAATAATTGAAGACCTTGTTATTATTAATTGTTTTCTACCATATTGTTAATGGTTGTGTAAACAAATTAAGAGTGAATGTTGTGTTTTGAAGCCATAGACCTCCTAGCCACCCGCCGATGTTGCAGCTCTTCGTTCCTAAAAAGAGTAGACAAAGTAATGTTGGCGGTCTCTAGCTCTTTTGAGGCTGAGGAACAATCCTCAAGTAATACTCCTATAAGTGTGTTTGTTGTTTAGTTTATTGTTGCTACCAATTTCCTTGTCAGTTTCTCAAGTACGCCAAAAAAATAAAAGAAATACTTCATTTACATTGATAATTACTATTATATATGTTCTAACTTATTTATATTTAAATTATATGTCTTTTTTTCCCATTTAGTTTGTAACGCCCCACCATGCAACCCTAGAGGAAGTTGCAATTAACTACTCAAAAGTACAATTTTTTTGGGTTTGTTTAAGAATAATTAACATGCAAGATCACTATCCATTGCCAACAACCTCTAAGGTTATGAGACTAAGATTACTTTAAAACCCAAACAAGAAAGATGAATTGCAACATAACATTTAATTACTTATAGAATTAAGAACGCATACATTCTATACATGATAAATTACCTCAAAGCAAAAGAGATACCACATGTTTTCAAATAACAATAAATTTACAATATGATTACAACACTCATTCCTTGAATGAGGTAATTCCAATATCCAAGGTTACAAATTATAGCTTCCACCTCAATACAAAGAGGGGTAATAAATTACATAATAACAGAAAAGAAAGAAGCATGAAAGTAACTGGATCCCATGAGCTCTCCAACTGGAAACCTCGTCCACATGAACAAGAAGATGACCCAATAGATTAAGGTGCACGTTCCACCCAGCCATGTGATACCCGAAGGCTCACCCCCCATGCTAGGAGATAGTAACAAGGAATTCTAGACAAGACCATCCACCCCTAGACACAGGCTAAGTCACATTGACACAACTAATCACATGAACCATACAACCATAAAGATAAAACAAGTACAACTCTAACATTACTAACATAAGTCACATTGCTTCCAGAAATAAAATAGATCGAGTATGATAAGAAGACCATACACATAAACCCAAATACCAACTATTGTCGTAGAAAGAGTGTCATCCCACAGCTTGTCATGGGATATCCTCAGGGAATCTTCCTAGGCTCTGGCCCCCACTATGAGTTGTCATGGTGGCCTCTACCGAATCCCATCACCCATACTCACTCATGCAGAATCAAATACCTCTCATAAGGACAAGATAGATGACCTTGCCATTCTAGGCCTTCCCGTCTCATCCCAAGTCTATACAAGCCCTTGTGTCCATGAGCGAGGCTCAATTATCTTAATTAATGTGAAAAAATACCTAACTTCTAAGTATATTGTTTTAGTTATCACTTGATTAAACCACTAAGGTTCTCTTTAGTTTTACCCCTGGGGCCCCAGCCCTCCTAAATGGTGGGAAGCCACTCTTCTATTTGGATAAATATTACCAAATGTGAAAACTAATTCCAAATTAAGGGAATCCTGGTGCAAACTAACAAGACAAAAACCACCCAACCCCCAGGAGGAATATAAATAAAATCCACTCCAACATAGATAAAACAAAGCGTCGTGCACCCTCCAAACACCGAGTACCGGAAGGTCAAAAACCCTCTCCACCGAGCAACAAAACTTCAAAACCATTTTATTCAAGCGGAGGCACAAAACATCCCCTGGGCTTTTGTGAAATTGGGGTAAAACAATGCGTACATTTAGACGTTAACACTCATCATGAAAACGAAGTTTTATCAAATACGCATTACGACAACCCTCAAAATCAAAAGACAACTCAATCTAGAAGACTTTAGAACATTTACTCTATTTCCCCATCGACACGAAGGAGGGAGAAAGCATAAAGAAAGGCAATTTGATGATTAATCACCTACTTTAGGATTTCCTAAATCCAAGCCAAACAAGGAGATATTGTTTATAATCAAGTACAAATAATTAAATTTGATTGCAACTACTCCAAGGTAACTGAAATTACATTTATAATATCGAAGAATTTAGATTAATACTTTATCTCCCTATTTCTCCAATTACACAAAATAATCAAATCAACTTACTAGTTAGAATCATTTGATTAAAAACAAACAATTTTATTTCAACTTCGATAAATAAATAATCAACTTAAATTAACTACATTTGAATACACATATATATTAAATATATATATATAAGTATATACTTAATGTATATACAAATTTATAAATATATTCAAATATATAATTATCATTTAAATAAATCCATTTAAACTCAACTTAATTCAATTATTTTAGTGTATCATATGCTACATGTATACATGCTGTACTACATATATACATACAATATATATATACATATATATGTATACATATATATATACATATATATGTATATATATACACATATATATACATATATATACACATATATACATACATTATATATATATATATATATATATATATATACATATATATATATATATATATATATATATATATATATATATATATATATATATATAAATTATATATATAAATAATTATTAAAATTTTTATTTAAAATATTAATAAAATATATATACATAATATATATATATTATATAATATATAATTATTATATATAAATTTATATATATATATATGGTCATATTTATTATAATTAATAAATAAATAAAAATCTTAAAAACAAATTTATAAATATAAACAAACTCCATTAACATAAGGGAGTTAAGTAAGCCCTCCTAAAAAGGGAGAGCAGCCCTTATCATAATTTAGCGACTCTCCCCAACTCCAATATGGGTGTTGTGTGAGCAATGCCTCCCATGGGGCACTATGGGAGCAGGGCCACGGCCCCTCCCCCTCTTCTCCATACAAAAAATAAATTTTTGATAATATTTTTTTTTATAAATAAAAAAAAAAACTTCCCATATTGGCTTGTGTATGAAAAATACAGTAGTACCCTCAGATAGTGAGTGTGCGACTTCCGCGGCATGAAAATTTTGAAACCAAAATCTTCCTAGAAAAAAACAAAAACACAAGATAGCCTTTAAAAATATATAACTAAAATCCCATTTCTCAAATAAACCGCGGCAATTGCACAACAAAATTTTGCAATAAAATAACTTGTCTCTAACACAACACCTGCTCTGCCTACTTTGAAAAAGAAATTTCTTTTGGTTTTCTTCTCAATTTTTCCATTGTTCGATTCTTGTTTTGTTTCTCCCCTTAATTTCAAATGTAAGTTTGGTGCCTTTGAAACAAATCTCTATATTGGTTTCATTGAAATCTCAAATAGAATTCCTGAAAAAAATTTTCCAAATATAATAAAATTAAAACCTTTTCAAAATGAAAAAAACAACTGTGCTGAAGAACTCCTCGTTTTTCTCCAAAGCTTCTGAAGGGACATCCAAAATGAAGCCCCACCCTTTTTCCAAATTCCACCCAAGAAATTTCAACCTTCTTCTTCAAATCCAAGCAAAGCCACAACAAAAATCTCCACCAAATTGAAAAATTAAAAAATATATGAAATTGAATTTGCTCAAATAGAGTTTTCCCCAAATTTAGTCAAACCCCTAAAATATCCCATCCACCAAATTTATTGCAATTTTGGGGATATTTCCATTTCTTTTAAATTTAAAGCAAATTTACTTTCCAATTGAAATTTCATGCATTTCAAAATTTCTTTTTACAAAAAGAATTCAAAATTTTGTAAAGAAATTATTTTATCTATAATTTCCAAATAGTGCAATTTAAAACATATTTTCATTTTTTTATTTTAATTTAACTCTAAATATCCAAACATGATTTCCATTTTTATTTTAATTTAAATCTTAATATCCAAAATGCCAAAACAACTAACTTTATTTAATTTATCACCATTTACTTAATTAATCAATAAACTAAATCTAATTTTATTAATTAAATCAAATTAATTAATAAACTAAATAACATTTCAACATTGCAACCATATATAAATTTAATCATCATTTTAACTACACCCACTATTTAATAACCTTTATAATATAAAATTAAATAAATAACCAATGAGAAAAGGACCATATTAAAACAACTAAACCCGACGACAACCCGACGAAACACTATGACTAGGGTGATGACTTGGCACGGAAAACCTAGCTACTATCTCCCAATTGATTACTATTGGTCAATTGACATGCTCAAACCTATGAAATCAGGTGGAGTCGATGTCCTGTACCTGTCAACCTGCGAACAAAGAGCATATCGAACATGCATATATATAACATAATAAACACACTGTGAAGAGGAAATCATGGAATTGTAGGGCACTTGCAAGCGAGTGATGCGATCTCGTCCCCTTCACCAATACACTCATCATAGACTGACAGTTCCATCATAAACAAATATCTCATGCAATAATGTGTTACAATAACTAATCATCATTACACCAAATTAAAACATGTCAAATAAAGCATCAGATAAGATACATCACATCACACAAATAGACTATCACTCTATAAACAACGATCAAATAACACACATGATAAAGTATCTCAAGAACCAAAAAGAACATCTAAGAAAACAAGGACATATTGACCAGCCAGAAAGCAAAACAAAGGGGTATTACATAGTTTATTGGCCTTTTTGGAGTAAGTTAGATCTTACAGGGAAAAATGTCTTGGTTTGCAAATGCGTCAATGTTGTTGTTTCTCTTTAGATTTGAGCCATAGTAATAGAGATGTAATTGCTGCCGCTATATTGAGTTTAATTTCCTTATAGGCTACAAATGTGAATCCAACCTTAACAATAGATGTACTACTCTCTATAGATGTTGGGGATGTTGTCCCATCTCTAGTGCTCCAACTAATGTCTTATCAAAAAATAGGAGGTGATCAAAGCCCAGTTGATCGATATAAAGTCATTCTATCTGATGGATCCCACATGCAGATGGGAACTCTACTTGGAAAGTACAATGACCTTTTGTTTACAGGAAAATTGAAAATAGGTTTGGTTGTGTGCTTGCCAAACTATTTGTCTAGAAAGCTACGAGAATCGAGGTTTGATATAGTTGTGCCTTGCTTGTTCTTGTAGTTTTATGCTTCCTTGTTTGTGGGGGCTGCATTTTGAAGTATTTAATCTTCATTTCATTCTAGGGCAATTGTCATACTATCCCTAGATGTGAAGATGAAAGATTGCCAGCTAATTGGAAAACCCAAATATTTGTTTAGAGATCAAGAACAAAAAGTTGGTTGTGAGTCGCCCTCCCCATCAAAATGAGCCTCCATGTTTGGAATTAACACATCACCAAGGCAACAAGATGCCCCTACAAAAATCAACCCTATTAAAGGGTTGAATGTTTACCAAACTAGATGGATGATAAAAGGTCATGTAACAACAAAAAGGGATATGCACCATTATAGCAAGCAAGGCCATGAGGGGCAGGTATTCAACTTTGATATTATTGATGATGAGGGAACAAAAATACGGATTACATGCTTTAATGAGATTGCATACATGCATTATGATAAGGTTAAGGTGGGACGTACTTACTATGTGTCAAAAAAATCAGTGAGACAAGCAGACATAAAATTTAATAAGTTGAACAACCAGATGGAAATCATTCTAGATCAAACTTCAATGTTAAAGTCCTGTGATGATGAGGCCTTTGTTCCAGAGAAAGTATTTTGTTTCACACCATTAAATAAAATTACAGATTGCACTAATAACAATTTAATTGATGTTATTGGAAGTGTGGTGCATGTGGGAATGGTTTCAACCATACAAAGAAAAAATTAATCCCAAACAATTTAGAGGACTGTTAAGCTTAATGATTTGTCATTTTTTTCAATTGTTGTTAATTTGTGGGGCTTAGCTTGGGAAGCAAAGGGTCATGAGTTAGAGAGGTTGTACACCCCTGGTTCAACTCTCATCCTTTTTGTGAAAAATGCACATGTTGGGTACTTTAATGGAGTTGTTCTTAACACAACCGAAGGAACTCTTTTGTATATAAACCCTGAAATTCAGGAGGCATAGCCATTGATTGAGAGAGGCTATATTGCTCCACCTACTTTCAATCCCCCTCGTCTAGTCCCTTGAAAGGTCGCTTTGGAAAATGGGAGAGTCACTATTGCATACATGTTTGACCACTGCCTTAGCTTGCCAAAGACTTTGCAAGCTACTCTCAAGGCAATAGTAAAATTTATAAAAACTGATGCATTCTATTATGTTGCATTCCCATTGGAGGTGAATGGTAGGCAATGCAAAAAAAAGTGTGAACAATCTGACAAAAATAAATGGTTTTGCCCAAAATGCTGAAAAATGATAGGTGACTGTGACTTTCGATATTTATTGCAACTAAAGATTGAAGACCACACAGGCGAGCTTTTGTCAACAAATTTTGATGAGGCTACAATAAGCATATTACAAATCTTAGTAAAAGAGCTTTACATGTTGCAATATGAGTCAACCGCTGAAATGAGTGTCGAATCTGTTATCAATGCTATCAACTACATGGAATTTGTTTTCACAGTTCTAATCAAAACCCAAACTTATAATTCAGAAAAATGATTGAAACAACAATAGTAAAGGTTGCTACACTTAACTTTGAAGCTGAGTGCAAGCTATTACTATCAGATTTTTCTGTTACTTCTCCCATGGCTAAGCAGGCTCCAAATTTAGTTGTTGTACTATTTATATAGAGTTATTTTTCTTGTTAGCATGCATATTGCTATCTACAACTGCTCATATATCTACTTGTGCACGTAGTTGTATATATGTCTCCATTTACATATGCATATACATAAATATACATGCATGCAATTGACATATCCCTGTGTTATACAACTTCCTAGTACGCATCTGTCTAGATATTGGTTCATGTGTTAGATATCTATGCATATACGCATACACAATTCAATATTTACAACTACCTGTGAGTTGTTGTAAAGAGAATGTTCTTTTTATTTTGTTTACAATGTTCTTAGTGGATAGAATATCTTGATAGAGTTCTATGCAGATATATGTGTCGATGATGTTTTTGTGTATATGACTATCATGTCTAGCTAATCATCTAATGCTTACCAAGTATTTTTCCTACTGCTTTGTGATCCCTAATGATAGTCACATGATGGATATGCATGCAATATGATTCTTATCTATAATGTCTGTTGTGTATGTTAGGCAGCTGAATCTAGAACTCAACGCTCAACAATGCATTCTTAAAAGTACGCTAAACTACCCAATTATTTTGGTGAGTTTTAAATGGAAAGTATTATTTCTTATGCAAAGTGATGCTTGTTTCATGTGTGCATGCAAATCAAAAAACTCAATTTCTATAGATTGCATTCTTTTCTCCAAGTGAGAGTTGATTATTATTCTTTGGATTGTGGTATATTCTTCCCTTTCCGCTTTTATGCTGTATGTCCTTCACCTTTATTCCATATCTATATAATGTAAAGCTACGTATATTTTTTTCCCATTTCTCATTTCACAACTCCATGTGAAATTATATAACGTCCAATTCCACTGAACAAATTCACTTGGATGTAATAGCAGTGCCTTCAACATTCGCCAACGTGGTGCATAATTAATGTTAGTCCTCGGGGATTTGGTCATAGCCAGTTATGCTCGATAACCTTATACGCTAGACTGCAGAGCAAGATTCATTTTCTATGTGCAAAATCCAACCCACTCCATACACAAGGAAATTCTACATTTTATTTACTTACTTTGTTCTACTGCAAGTCCATTACCTCTCATTTATAATTATTTCTATAAGTCTTTATATTTTGTGATTTCTTTGTTGTCTACTAATCAAAACAATTGTCCTTTGCAGGCGTTACCATGCGATTAGATCTTTTATTCACTGATTAGTGGGAAAAAGATTGGCCTCGCCATTAATCATAGTGGTGGACAATTTATTCTCTTGCTCGAGGGTTTTGTGAGAGCACACTTTGCTCCATGAGCCAATATGGTAGGGTGGAATTCATGCCTTGTTTTGTTTTTGGCATACTATATTCTCCCACACACACTAGGTATGGCTAAATTATAGTTACTCCATTCAATAGGACTGTAGATATAAGTTTTATCTTCCCACCATGATGGGTGTGATGCAATAAAATGGTCAATGTTGTGTGCTCCATTCTATTCTTCCATAATCAACACAATTAACTTCATAGTTTTTTGTAATTCACTCACACCATATTCTACCTATAATGTGGTATTTTATGAACTAATCTGTTAGAAACAACACTACAAAATAATGATAGTGACTGGAAAATGAGTGACAATGGTCAAATAGATAATCATATCCTCATGTACACTAAATTGATTGTCATAAGCAATATTGATTTCACCATTGATCAGAGTAGTGGGTAATGTATATTCCTGCTCGCGAGTTTTGTGAGAGCTGATGAGGCTCCATAACCCAATATGGCAGGGTGGAGAGCAAGCCTTATTGTCTTGAGTTTTATTTCTTATTATTTTCATGTATAGATTGCTAACCTTCTTGAGATATCATTCACATAAAAATTCAAATGTTTATGATTTTTTTGTACATTTTTTGAGGCTTCGAGAAAGAAGAGGGAAGAGATAGCAAGCAAGCAATAAAATGTAATTGAGGCACCTAATAAGAGTTATATATTTTTATTCTTTCACCTCCATCATCTTTTATACAACGTAAGCCTATACATCTTTTCTTGTATTTCTTATTTCACAACTCCATGTCAATTTATTAAAAATGTACAACATTGATTTCCACTCAACAAATTTTCTCAGGTGCCAAATCATTGCCTTCACCATTGATCAAAGTGGTGGACAATTAATCTTTCTGCTTGAGGGTTTGGTGAGAGCCCATGATGCTTGATGACACAATGTGGTAGGGAGCAAAGCAGACCTCCTTTTTTGTCTCGATACTCCAATCCATTCCCCACACAAGGTATGCCTAGATTTTATTTACTTGCTTCATTCTACTACAGCTTCATTGCATATTATTTGTTATGAATTCTATAATTCTTTATATTTTCTAATTGATTTATTTCCTACCAATGGTACATGTTTATCACACTAAACTTCACATTATCCTTTCATGTTTATAACCATACTCACCCCAAACAACTTCACTGTGGATCTTTGATAAGCTAAACAGCCGATGGAAATCATTCTAGATCAAACTTTAATGTTAAAGTCTTGTGATGATGAGGCCTTTGTGCTAGAGGAAGTATTTTGTTTCATACAATTAAATCAAATTGCAGATTGGACTAATAACAATTTAATTGACGTTATTGGCACTATGATGCATGTGGGAATGGTTTCAACCATACAAAGGAAAGATTAGTCCCAAAAAATTTAGAGGACTGATAAGATTAATGATTTGCCATCTTTTTCAATTGATGTTGATTTGTGGGGATCATCTTGGGAAGAAAAGGGTCATGAGTTAGAGAGGTTGTACACCCCTAGTTCAACTCTTATCCTTGCTATGAAAAATGCATGTGTTGGCTACTTTAATGGAGATGTTCTTAACACAGCCATAGGAAATATTCTATAAATAAACCCTGACATTTCGAAGACACAACCATTGATCAAGAGAGCCTATATTGCTCCACCTAATATCGAGCCCCCTCATCTAGTCCCTTGAAGCGTTGCTTTGGAAGGGATATTTTTTTCGATGATGATGTTTTTGTCTATATGACTATCATGTTTGGCTAATCAACTAATGCTTACCAAGTGTTTTTCCTACTACTTTATGATCCCTAATGATAGTCACATGCAAGATATGCATGCAGTATGTTTCTTGTCTATAATGCCTATTGTGTATGTTAGAAAGCTGAATCCAAAACTCAGCGCTCAACAATGTGTTCTTGAAACTATGCCAAACTACCCAATTATTTTGGTGAGTTTTAAAATGTAAATCTATGCATCTTTTTCCCATTTCTCATTTCAATTCACCCATGTGAAATATAGAAAATATATAATGTTCAATTCCACTAAACAGATTCCCTGAGATGTGATAGCAGTGCCTTCAATATTCACCAAAGTGGTGCATAATTAATGTTAGTGCTGGGGGGTTTGGTCATAGCCAGTTATGCTTGAGAACCTCATATGCTAGACTAGAGTGTAGATTCCTTTTCTATGTGTAGACTCCAACCCATTCCATACACAAGGTAATTCTACATTTTATTTACTTACTTTGTTCTACTTCAAGTCCATTGCCTCTCATTTGTAATTATTTCTATAATTCTTTATATTTTGTGATCTCTTTGTTCTTTACTAATCAAAACAATTGTCCTTCACAGGCGTTACCATGTGATTAGATCTTTTATTCACTCATTGGTGGGAAAAAAATTGGCCTCACCATTGATCATAGTGGTGGAAAGTTTATTCTCTTGCTCGAGGGTTTGGTGAGAGCACACGCTGCTCCATGAGCTAATATGGTAGGGTGGAAACCGGGCCTTGTTTTGTTTTGGGCATAATGTATTCTCCCACACACACTAGGTATGGCTAAATTATAGTTAATCCATTCAATAGGACTATAGCTATAAGTTTTATCTTCCCACCACCATGGGTGTGATGCAATAAAATGGTCAATGTTGTGTGCTCCATTTAATTTTTCCATTTCATCAACATAGTGAACTTCACAGTTTTTTGTAATTCATGCAGACCATATTCCAACTATAATGTGGTATTTTATGAACTAATCTATTAAAATCAAGATTACAAAATAATGATAGTGACAGGAAAATGAGTGACAATGGTCAAATAGATAATCATATATCCTCATGTATGCTATATTCATTGTCATAAGTAATATTGATTTCACCACTGATCAGAGTGGTGGGTTGTGGATGCTAAATCAAGAATGGCTAAAAATTAAACATACATTGTAACACCCCGACGCGCAAACCCCAAAGGACAACTATCTACACAACAATTTTATTTTATTTTAAAACATAAAGTAAAAGAACTATGTTATCAATTTCGACTAACATAATAACAAATATATAATACATGTTAAACTCCTATGTCCTTTGGGGTACACGTAGAGACATTACGTCATCTACCCATTAACAAACTAAACTAATGTCTAACATTCATTCCAAGGATATGTACTCTCATATGAAAGTGATAACCATAAAGCATCAAATAATGATGAACCACATACGCTATACAAGATCACATAACCAATATAACATGGAAACAAAGAGAAACTAACTTACTCAACTTAACAACATCAAATATATTTATAATTGCATCAGTGAATAATGTTTTAAATTACAAAGTGCAATATAATAATACATCAAGATACAATCTAAATACCAACGACCAATTATCCAAGTTACAAGATACATTATCCCAACACATGGGCGAATTACAATACAAATTACATGATAAGAATAAGGTATAAATGTATACATCAGATGGTACAAAAATCTGGTACAACTGCCACCACAATCTCTGCACTGAAGGTATGACTGTAGCATGGGAAACCCAACGGGGTGCGAAGCACGTTCCACCCGACCACCCCCGTGCTAGGAGTAGTTAAGAAAGGATTCCCAACCAAGACGTCAACAGTTACACACATGACTCAACACCAAACATGGAAAATAATTTATACACAAAGGAAATGTGACATCATAAGTCAACTACATAACATGACAACAATTAACTACAAATCAAAACAATAAAATTACTTCCAAAGGTTTTCAAATAAAATAACTAAGGGGAAACGCTAGAGGAGAGTGTCATCGCATGGCCTTCATGGATTATCCTGACATCCTAACACGAGGTGCCGCCTCCATCTATGGTTATCTTGACTGCCTATTTCAAGGCGCTGCCCCATAGGGTGACTCATGCGGAATCGTGCATTACTCGTGGAAACGAGATCATGATTTTGCCAACCACGGCCTTCTCGAACACCTTTAGTCTATGATAGCCCTAACAGGTGAGCGAGGTATTTATTATTTTCTTTTAGTGTTTAACTACCCATCCCCTAATTATTTAGTTAGGTTTTCACTTTTTACACTAACTCTACTGTGGGTTATCCTGACAGCCCCTTTGTGCGCCGGTGCCCACATAGAGCCACTCTCCCTAGAATTTCCTAACATACAACAAACATGGGGGCTTGAACTCTCTCAAGTACACCAAACACAGGATAAAAAATTTGCGAGGCAAAACCATCTCGCTATAATCTAATAACTCAATGATTCAACGAATTGACGCAAATCAATATAACATACAATTATACTCGCCACGAAAATGGAATAAAACACTCAAAATAAACGTATCAAATTCCCCAACCTCTGGAAATTCAACAACCCTATCTCATATGAAAAATTTAACCAATTAAACAAACTCGATAACAAAATCAAATCATTACTTTTTCTCAATTAACTCCACTAAAAGAAGACAATTAAATAAATTTAATTGAATAAATTTAATAAATATTTCTTTTCTAATTTCATCTAAAAAAATATATATATAAAATTATATAACATATTCATCAAACAAAATACCTCTCTATTAAAAAAACACACACACACACACACACACACA
>VDFB02239538.1:0-17349 GCA_007258455.2 Sequoia sempervirens | reverse complement strand
CACGAGAGGAAGTTAGTCCCTTGTCATGAATCCTAAGGAGAGCACTGACCATATGCCAACAATCTCCCCCTTAGAATTACCCAAGGGGATTCGAACCCGTGACCCAATGCCTAATACCAATTGTTGGCCCATGTTTTTCGTTGCATCAAAAGATCGATCTATAAATTCTTGATAAAAATCTTAGAGACATGGATCACATGAGAGGTGATTAGTCCCTTGTCACAAATCCTGAGGGGAGCCAACAATATTGTAAGAGACTTTCCAAGAATTACAAATCCTATCAATGCAATTTGCAGAGAGTGTCAACTTATAAAATAGACAAAGTCAAGTTCAAAACCAAGGAATATTCTACTATAGGACCTTTAGAGTTGGTGTATATAGACCTATGTAGACCTACCAAAACAAGAAGTTGTCAAGGTGACAGGTATTTTATGTTGTTAATAGATGATTACTCTAGAATGACTTGGGTCACCTTTCTCAAAGAAAAATTAGAAGCTTTAGATAAGTTTAAAAAATTTAAATCTATGTTGAGAATGAAAAGCATTTGAAAATCAAGTGCATCTGACAGAGGTGGTGAATTCACCTAAAGTGAGTTTAACAGTTTTTGTGAAGATCATGGGATAAAAATAAATTTATCAACTCCTAGGACTCCGCAATAGAATGGAGTTGTGGAGAGGAAGAACATGATAGTTTAGGAGGCAACAAGAACCATGTTGAAGGAAGAAAATATACTAGATGTCTATTGGAGAGAATCTATTCATACCACAACTTACATTCTCAATAGAAAGCAAGAAAGAGTGAATATCTCAAAGACCCCCTATGAGCTATGGTATGGAAAAACTCCTACTGTGAATTATTTTAGTGTTTAGAAGTAAATGTTATATCAGGAGGGATGAGGAAAACTTAGGAAAGTTTGATGCAAGATCAAATGAAGGAATATTCCTTGGATACTCTACAAAGAGCAAGGCATACATGTGCTACAACAAGAGGTTAAATAAGATAATTGAAAGTGTAAGCATCAAAGTGGATGAAGAATCACATCATAGCTCAGTGCTGATAGAAGAATATGAATGTAATGAAACCCTTTGCAAAGAAGAAGAAAAAGAGATGCTAGTGGAAGAGGAAGAAGCTTAAAAAAAGAACCCTAAGACTGCTAAGTATGTATAGAAAAATCACTCTGAAGATCAAATAATAGAGACAAGACCAAAGGTGTGATAACAAGAAGAAAAACAACTATGATAGAGGAACATGTAAATTTTTGTTTACTCTCTAAAATGGAACCTAAAATAGTTATTGAAGCATGTAGGGATGAAAATTGGATCAATGAGCTATGGAAGAATAATTGAGGTAGATTGAGAAGAATCAGAAATGGGAGCTGGTCCCAAGATCCGAAAATAAGAATGTGATAGGAACTAAATGGGTTTTCTAGAACAAGTTGAATGAGAATGGAGAAGTTTTTAGAAACAAGGCTAGGCTTGTGTGTAAAGGCTATTCACAAGTGGAAGGAATATATTTTGAAGAGAATTTTTCTCTAGTAGCAAGAATGGAGGCTATTAGGTTTTTTTTGGCTTTTGTGGCACATAAAGACTTTAAGGTATATCATGTGGATGTAAAGTTTTCATTTTTGAATGGTGAGTTAGAAAAAGTGTACACTGAACAACTAGAAGGGTTTCAGTTATCAAAAGATCCTAATATGGTTTGCAGGTTGAAGAAGGTATTATATGGGATCAAACAGGCTCCTAGAGCCTAGAATATGATGCAATAAAGAGGAAGGAAAAACAATCTATCTCAATCTCTTTAACAAAACTCCAATCAAATACCCAACTTGTCCTGTCAATGAGGGCTCAAACCTTCTTCACAAAATCTTGTTTTCAAGGTACCCAACTAAGATAAAGGAACAAAAATTCTTGTTTCATCTTCAAGACACCTCAAACAACATTGAAATAACTGATCCAAACACAATTCCCAACCTTAACACTTCAAATGTGAAAATTCTCAAGCACAAAATCATAATCTTAAGCAATTTTTCCTATGCACAAAGTAGGTGCTTATTGGTTCTCATACCTCCACTACTTTCCAAACTTCCCTAATGGTTCCAACATATTCAATTTGGTCTACAATACTAATATATTCAATTCCCAAGGTTGTTTCTTCGGTTTTCACCAAACCCCATCTTGTAACCCTCTTGATTGCTCTTCCAAGCATTGTAACAGTGCTAGGGCATCACCTAATGAGACAAAATATTCAACAATTACACTTGAAACCTCAATAATATTAAAGAAAACAATATAATTGACTTACAAATCAATTTTTAGAGGATTCCAATCAATAGAAATGGAGTTATGAATTTTTGAGAGCTTGTCATCTTGTCAAAATCTGAACTTGACTATTTCTACGAAAATGAGCATAATGTTCTTAATATTCAATGAAATGACCTCAAACCAACACCAAAAGAAAGCTAACTCATTCCTATTTCCAACCATATAATATTTAGTTCATTTGGAGGCCATACCTGCTCGTACAATTTGCTGCAACATGACTATTACGGAGAAATCTAGAAATTGCAGCCACAAAATACTACATAAATTTCATTCTACTTCATGAAAAATGAATGAAATAAAAACCAAAAAAAAATATCCTCTTATATATATCATTCCAAATTAATTCCCCACAAAAATATGGCCATAAAATCTGTACAATGATCCCCAAACTCAGATTTATTAGAAAAAAAAACATGAAATTATACATAAAATAGGGCTTCATTATTGGTTTCTTCAAGTTTACATTTCCTATACTTCAATGATGGATTCACAGGCTATTTATGCCTTTTAATTTTTCAACTACCCAACACGTTCATTATTTTCGGCTATTAAGCGATCTTCATATTCGGGATTGCACGATTTTGTGCAGTTGATTTTGATGATACGGATTTTGCCCTGAATTGCAGCACGCGCGCGATCCCCTCAATCACCTGGGACATAAAGATGGATCCTGTCATGGACATTATTCACCTTCAGGGCGCAAATGCGCAATGAAAATCGACCTGCTTTCAGCCGACCCAGCTTTTCGCGCGCCAGAGTTGCCGACCAGTATGACCAAAGACGCTTTGATAAGTTTTTTACTGGCGTTGACAAGATGAATATCAATCACCTAATAACCTGTGGATGAGCTCCGTTGTAAAATATGGTTCACGTTACCTTATGACATGACCTAAAACACCGTATAAAAGGCAAATGTTACAAAGATGAGTCTCTAGATGGATTCCACTAGGTGCTCCCGCACCATACTCCCGAAGAAAAGAAAATTCAAGTCCCATTGAATGCTGGTCTGCTCCTTCTTTCTGATCTTCCAGTTCTTTTGCAACTTGTCCTTCCTCTGTGTAAATTTTCTTGGGTCCTTCCTCTTCTTCTTCTTCTTAAACCATCTCTTATCCATCATTTTCTCAACTTCTAGGCTCCAAAACTCCATTTCTTGTGTATATACCTCAATAGCTGCATCTTTGTCTTTATCCTCATCATTGGAACACCATATGATAGCATATTCACCATTAGTATAACCTACATAATACTCTTTCAAACCTTCATATACCTCATTAGCAAACAAATCTGCAACATCCTTATTAGAAATTTTATTGTCCACGCCAACTTGATCATGAATATCAACATCAATAGTATCAACAACTTTATCATCAACAACTTGAGTATCAATACAAAGATTATCAAAAATAGAAAAAACTTGTTTATCTTGCTCATGTGATTCAAACAACTGAATATGATATAAAGGCTCATCCATAACTATGTCTACCTTGCCCTCTTGAACTTCCTCAATGTTAGATGTCAAAGCAATCATAGGCGTATTTACCATCTCATTCCTTACCTTTTCCTCTATTGCCACTTTCCTTGATTGTCTTCTTCTTCTTTGAATAATTTTTTTGATGGGCCACACAACTCTCTCCTTCACTGTCAAATGCCAACTTGTGACTCTTTTGAGCAACTACTCTGACCTTTCCATGTCCCTTTGCATCATTTGCCTCAACTCTTTAATATCTTGATCAATCTCCTTTTTCCTCATCTCTTCCTCTTTTCTCTTCCTCTCTCTTTTTTTCCTTTCTTCCTCTTCCAACAAACATCTTCTTATCACTTCCATATTTTAGATGGTCTCTAAGCAAGTCTGTCCTTGCTTCAACTCAAGTTTTCTCTACCTTCTCTTGGTAGCAACTAGGTTCTTTCTAACCTACACACAACCACAAAGCCAAAACCACAAACCAACACTAGCCTAGACCTTTTGCTAAGCTTTGATACCAATTTGATGCAATAAAGAGGAAGAAAAAAACAATCTATGTAAATCTCTTTAACAAACTCCAATCAAATGCCCGACTTGTCCTGTCAATGAGGACTCAGACCTTCTTCACAAAATCTTGTTTTCAAGGTACCAAACTAATATAAAGGCACAAAAATTCTTGTTTCATCTTCAAGACACCTCAAACAACATTGAAATAACTGATCCAAACACAATTCCCAACCTTAACACTTCAAATGTGAAAATTCTCAAGCACAAAAATCATAATCTTAAGCAATTTTTCCTATGCAAAAAGTAGGTGCTTATTGGTTCTCATTTATCCACTAATTTCCAAACTTCCCTAATGGGTCCAACATGTTCAATTTGGTCTGAAATACTAATAGATTCAATTCCCAAGGTTGTTTCTTGGGTTTTCACCAAACCCCATCTTGTAACCCTCTTGATTGCTCTTCCAAGCATTGTAACAGTGCTAGGGCATCACCTAATGAGCCCAAATATTCAAAATTTACACCTAAAACCTCAATAATATTGAAGAACACAATATAATTGACTTACAAATCAATTTTCAGAGGATTGCAATCAATAGAAATGGAGTTATGAATTTTTGAGAGCTTGCTGCCCTGTCAAAATCTGAACTTGACTGTTTCTACCAAAATGAGCATAAATTTCTTAATATTCAATGAAATGACCTCAAAATAATTCAAAAATAAATCTAACTCATTCCTCTTTCCAACCATATAATATTTAGTTCATTTGGAGGCCGTACCTACTCATAGAATTTGTTGCAACATGATTGTTACAGAAGAAATCTAGAAATTGCAGCCCAAAAATCTTACATAACTTTCATTCTACTTCATGAAAATGAATGAAATAAAAACAAAAGAAAAGTATACTCTTAGTTATATCATTCAAAATTACTTCCCCATGAAAATATGGCTATAAAAATCCGTACAATAATCTGAAACTCATATTTATCAAAAAAAAACATAGAAATTATGCATAAAAATAGGGCTTCATTATTGGTTCTTCATGAGTTACATTCCTCTCCACCTTCCAACGATGGATTAAGGATATTTATGAATTTTCACATTTTTTCAACTACCAACACATTTAGAACTGACCCTTTAGCTATCATGACTCTTCATATTCTTGAAAGTTGCATTTTGTGCAATTTTTGATGACACTTTTTGCCTAATTGTAACTTTTGCACTTTTTGACTCCCTAATCACCTAGAACATCAAAGATGGTCTATATAGACCTTATTAACCTTCAAAACAATACCTTACAATAGAAAATCAACCTACTACCTTCACTTGACAACTTTTCCATTTTTTTGCAAATTTTGACAATATGACAAAAAGACACTTTGACAATTTCTTTTTTACAATATTTGACAAAATGAACTCATAATCATCTAATAACCTATTGAATAACTCAAACATGTTAAATATGGTCTAAATTACCTTATGACATGACCTAAACACCATGTAAAGAAAATATTTACAAAATGGCCTTATGGAGGCATGAATTCCATTAGGTGCTCCTGCACCAGAATACAAGATTGGATATATACTTACTACAACAAGGATTCAAAAAGGGCACCATAGACAACAATATTTACTTCAAAATTGAGAAATATCAAATCTTGATGTGGTTGTGTACATTGATGACATAATATTTGGAGAAATGAGGCCATGTGTAAAAAGTTTGCAGAGGAGATGCAAAATGAGTTTGAAATGTCAATGCTTGGGAAGATGACTTTCTTCATTGGGTTACAAATTAGTCAATAAAAAAAAGGTATATTCATTTCACAATAAAATATGTAAAGGAAATTTTAAAGAAGTTTAGAATGGAGGATTCTAAACCAGTATGTACTCCCATGGTTACTGGTTGTAAATTAAGCAAAAATGATGAATCTCCTAAGAGAGATCAAACTTAGTATAGATCCATGATTGGTGGATTACTATATCTAACTACAACTAAACCTGACAATATGCATGTGGTATGTCTTGTGGCAATATTTCAAGATCCTAGAGAATCACATGTGGAAATTGTCAAAAGGATATTTAGATATTTGAAGGGCACTCTAGATTATGGTCTATGGTATTCTAAAGATACTAACTTATCCTTGAGTGCTTATACAGATGCAGATTCGGTAGGTTGTGCTAATGAAAAAATAAGTATAAGTGGAGGTTATTTCTTCCTTGGAAACATGCTTGTTTCTTGGATAAGTAAGAAGCATGATTCAATGTCATTATCTACTATAGAGGTAGAATATATTGTTGCAACAACTTGCTATACACTGGTGTTGTGGATGAAGCAAACATTGAAGGATATCAAAATATCATATGATGAACCTATTCCTATTTTGTGTGATAATAAAAGCACTATCAACATTTTAAAAAATCTTGTAATGCATTCAAGAACAAAACATATCTCTATTTGGTATCACTTTATAAGAGAGAAATGCTGAGAAGGAAGTGAAGTTGGAGTATGTATCCATAAAGGATCAAATAGCAAACATTTTCACAAAGGCTCTTCTAAAACATACATTTGAGTATCTCAAAAATAAGCTAGAAGTTATCGACCCTCAATTCAACCAGATGCATAAGATTGTGTATCTGACCAAGGGAGCAATTCAAGATGTATTCTTTGTCCTTAACTGAGGAAGGCTAGCTCTCAGGGGGAGCAAGTAGTGGTGTCTTTGGCTGGTGCAATTAGGGGGAGCATATCTTGTGCCTAAAGTGAAGTGTGTAGGTTTTTCCCTTTGTCATTGATGTCAAAGGGGGAGAGATAAGTTTGAAAAACATAAGGAAATAAATGTTCAAGTAAGGGGGAGAGTTGCTTGAGTATTGTAGACACAAAGTTGCTTTTGTTGTTGATGGTTTTTAAGTAGATGTTTCCATCAATGACAAATGGGGAGATTGTTGCACTATTTTATCATTAGTGTTGTCATTGATGTCAACATCTGGTATGGATATGTTGAGAAGGTGTTGCAAATGTAGCAGGGTTACTTGGTTTTCAAGTGTTTTTGAGAAAAATTGTATAAAGACTGTAGAAGGTGATTAGGAAGTGTTCTGCATTTTACTTCACATTTCTTCATTATTGAAGGTGTTCTTGTGTAGTTTGAATGTGATGATAAAAAGTCTTCAAAGGTGTTATATCCAACAATAGTAGAAGATAAGTTTGGCAGTGTGTTGGACTGCCTCTAGCTTGTGAAGAAGGATATCTGGCAAATAAAATTGCTCCACATTTCTCTACATTGAAGTTTCTTGTCTTTTTGATTTGGGAATGTGCTAATATTTCCTATTGCTACCTTCCTTTGGTATGTTTATTGTTTGTTGGGATATGGTGTTGTACACCATTACATAATTTGATAATATTATAATGTTGTAATTAAATAATTATTTAGTTGTGATGCATCTAGGTGGCATGGTTAATCACACTAGGTAATTATTTGGGGACCACTTTATGTTGTATTGTAACATTGTATTATTATTTAATGTGTGGGAGACATGTTATAATAATTTAATATTGGGGAATATTTAAAAAATGAAAACTTAGTACCCAATATTAAATAAGGGATTAGTGGTTTTGTGTTCACATGGTTTTATCTTACCACTTGGTTGTATTTGTGTGAGATTGAATCTATAAAAGCAAGCACATGTTTAGTGGTTAAGGTTGGTTGGGTGAGTGGGGTGTCATTATTGAGTCTTTTTGAGAAGTGCATATGTGAATCATGGCATGGGATGTGTAGATTCATGCTTGGACACATGAGGATTCATTGAGAGGCTTGATGCTTCAGAGGCATTCATTGTAACTCTTGTATTGCTTTATTGTTGAATAATATGATGAGTATCAATGCTTTTGGAGGTTGGGTTTTTCCCTCTTGAGAGTTTTCCAAGGGTATATCTTGTGTTATCTTGTGTTATCTTGTGTCTTGTCTATTTGATCTATGCATTATGGTTACTTGTATGCATGCTTTTATCTCATGGGGTTATGTAGGAAATAGATTAAGATTGTGGGTTAAATGCAATTTCCTAATAAGTGGTATCAAAGCTTTCATGGTTGATGCTTTTTGTTATAACCCTAGTTTAAGATTTTTTTGCAAAGTTGAAGCTATGGCTATGCATGAAATATTCAAGGCATTACAAGATATCAAACACATGTTGCAGGTGTTTGTTTGTAGATTTGGGCTTTTGAGTTGTCAATATTTGTTGGGTTTATTGCAGATATGAAGGTTTCAAAATATGGGTCAAAGAGAGTTTCTTGGATTGAGTTTCCATATGAGGGATTTGTAGGAGAAATTTTATGGATGATCTCTTGAGACAAAACTGACCTCACCATGGGATCCAGGAGGTCTGAGACATGAAAATGACATAAAAATTGACCTATTTTGGAAAAGTTGAAAACAAGGAAACTTTTTTTTATTTGCATGACCAGTTGGCCACCCAGTTTCACCATGTGTAGAATTTAAAAAAAAAATTATAACTCCATAGAGAAAAAAAATATTCTTGGACTTGCAAAAATAAAAAAATTAGAAATCAAAAATTTAATTGAAAAAGGTTAAAATTAAAAAAATATATATATATATAATAGGGTGGGGGGTCCACAGACCCCCCGTACGCCCATGCAGAGGCAATACTCAACTCAAAAACAACGGAACTGTCAGATTACCACCATCTATGGTCAATTGTATGAGCGCAACCCACAATTTCTTTTAACTACCTATTATCAAAAGGTGTTGGCTTTAGGAAGTTTTTAACTTTGAACTATTAAAAAAGGGAAGTGGTCAACTAAGTTTCTAAATGGGAGTCCTTAATTTAAAAAAAAATTTAAATCAAACCATTTTAATCTGCCCCCCTCCTCATTTATTAATCCTTTAATTCTAAAATATTAAATAAAAATTGTGACTTTTAAAAAAATTAATATTTGTTTTGGAGTGGGGCCCACCAAAAGGTTGCTTATATGATCAAATCAAACATTTTTTTCAAACTTGCATAACTTTCACCCAAGGAGTTCATTTTTCAACTTCTTATACATGTTCGAAAGGTGGTTCTAAGCACTACGTAGTGGTATAGGTTTGGTTTCCTAATTTTTCTATTTTGATCAATTTTTTGAGCTCGAAAGCTAGATGTTCTCCTTTTCACCATTTGAGCATAACTTTTGCATATATAATCAGATTTTTTATTTTGAATAGGCGTTGGAGAGCATGTGATGTGTACTACATAGTGGATCAAATTATTTATCAGTTTATGGTGCTAGATGAGTTTGGTACTTGTTTGATCACTTGCAGGAGCTTGAGATTCAGGGTGTGATTATGTAAGCATCTGGACGAGTCAAGAGGAAAAACCTTGAGGGAGTACATGTTTTTATATGATATTTATGATGGTATAGATGATTATTAGTTTGGTGCTTCCTAGTATAGGTTTATAGGTGATTTTTAGAGTTGTAATTTGATGGTGATAGGTACACAGGCTGTCTTCATTTTTTAGGACATGGGTTGACATGAGTGGAGACTTGGAGTCTCATATGGGTGATAGTTGAGTGTAGGTACAACATTGGCTATGGTTATGGTGTCATGGGTATGCAGGTACATTTATACATTGGCATAACATGATCATGTATGTGGTTGTTTGGTGGTGTTATGGTTTGATGTTAGGTCATTCTTACCTCCTTGATGCTTTTATGGTTCCTAGACTATGGTTACTCATTTGTGGACATGTTTGGAAAATCAGATTTGTGGTTAATTTGGTGTTTGGGTCTTGATGTCTACAGGATTATCTTCTTTGATATCTTAGGTTGCAGTTTACTAATACAATGATGAGTTTGCATGTTTCAATGGTTGGATCTACGAGATATGTGATTGGTAGGTATGTGTGGCCCATTTATTGTAGTAGGATGAATCAAATGTGGGTTGTCTATATCCACCAGGTTTGATTAATTGTTGTTGCAGATTTCATTAGTTGGCCTTGTCTATGGCCATTTGTACATTGGTATGTTGTTTTGGGATGAGAGGATGGATAGTTAAAGTACTTGATTAGTCAGTTGATGGGACTTGTAGAATATGGTTTGATCATGGTATCATGATAGCTTGGTGTACATTCATTGGTTATACACTTTAAGTGGGAGCTTTTGATAGTGATGACTTTGTGGTGTTGGATTGTTTTGTGATGGTTTGATGGAGGTTACATGTATCTTCTTGGTTTGGAAATCTTGGTTTCACTTGTATGTTACTGACATTGCAGTTTAGTGTGTGTAGACCTAGATGATCTTCATGGAGGAGATGGTAGTCATGATGTCATATTAGTTCAGTATCACGATTTAGTGGGAGTTGTTGGCAGTGACTTGGATGCATCATTGGTGATGGTTATCTTCATGTGATTGGAGATGTGCTTTCTTGGTTTAGAGTGTTTTAATATTATGTCATGGTTTACTATTGATACTAGTTTAGAGTTTTGAAATGGTATATATGTTCTCTTGAGACTAGGATTTATGCATTAGTGCATGTGACCTCCTAGGAGGAGATGGTTAGATGATGTTGTCATGATAGGTTCCTAATTCTGTGGTTGGAGCTTTGACATTGATCTTGGTAGTTCTCTTTGTATTGAGTACATGATCATTTTCTTGATTACTTTACTATGGTGCTATGTTGTTGTGATCGATGAATTAGTGTGGGCTGATTATGCTCGATCCACGAAGAATTGAATCATAATTAAGCCACTGATGTCAATCTCAATAGGATCAATCAAATGCAAATTAAACCAAGCATCTATCAAAACTAACATGCTAAACTACAAAATATTTTAAATGCCTACTCTAATCCATATAAAACTTATCCCATTGTGGGAGTGGTGTCTCGTTGATTTGAAATGATGACCCTTTCCCAATCTTGTGGATAAATGAGCTTTTTTTCAACTAGTTTTATTGAATATTTAAATTAAATAGTTTGATTTATTTTAATCTAAATGAGCATGATGCAAGCTAGTTTAACATGATTTTATGCTAAAAATGATCTAGTTATGCAAAAGCTAGGCTAATCTAGATGGAATTTAAACTAAAATATTCAAACCATAATTAATAAACAAGTTAAATGGATGCATTATGTGATCATGGAAGCCATTAATGGAAGCTTAAACCTAAAATGAACTAAAATATGCTAAATGTGTACTAAATGTGAGTGTGAGTATGAGTGATTTCAACAACATAAGTTTTCTTTTGAAAGATGGATCCCTATTCAATAGAGGAAAGCTCTATTTATAGAATAGGTAAAAATAGATCAATGGATGAGATCAAAGAGATCAATCAATGGTCAAGGATGAAAAATAAGAGGCATGGATCATGGATTCTCATCAATAGGTGAGAATGCAAGATGAGATTTAATCAAGGGTTCACATTTCCTCAAACAAAAACACTTTCAACTTGTCCAAGAGGTCATAAGTTAACTTGCATAAGAGGTCACAAGTTAACTTGCTCAAGAAGCTAAGCAAGTTTATTGAGAAAAGGAATATTCCCATTTTTCAAATGGGTGAGAGAGAATATTCTTTGGAATATTCTCATGGGTGAGGGAAAAGGATATTTAGTTAATTAAAACTAAATTAGATTATGCAAAAGGGAAGGAATATTCCATGAGAATATTCCTTTTGGAGGAATGTGCAAAGGAGGAATATTCCCTTGCAAGTGGGGGAATTAGATTTAATTGATAATTAAACAATATTAATTATGCAATTAGGGGATTTATAAGAATTAGATGATATCCATTAAATAAAATGATTTAATGAATGAGGGAAATGTGGAATGATATTTAATTAAATAACTTAGGGTTATTTAATTGAATAAGAAGATTTATGGATTTAAATTAAATAGTTTGATTTATTTAATTTAATGAGATGAAATGTTAACATGAACATGGGGTGAATTAACCCGATTTGATGAATTAGGTTAATAGGTGAAAGTGATGTCATTAATTAACTAGCTAGGGTAATTTAATTAATTAAGCAAAAAGAGGATGGGTTTTAAGAGGAAATGATGTTAGTATACTTGATTTGAGTGTATGAAATGATTCAGGACATTTTTTCAGTGTCTACATTTTTCCCCTCTTTGAAGAGAGGTACCTGCTACTTCGGTTCAAAGACTGATACTTTACAGATGAAAACTTGCTGCGCAAATTAGAAAATAATTTTTTTATGATTTTCTTTTGGATGCCCCACTACTGCCCTAGTAGAAGGAATAAGTTGGTTCCTTGCCCCCTCGAGGAATTAGTCATAAATTTTGAATTTTGGGTTGATTTCTTGACAAAGGTTAAAATGCTGCCCAAGGGGTTCAGAAAGGCTCCAGAATGCAAAAAACATGCCAAAATCACAAAAATGATGCAAAATAAGCTTTAGTTTGGAAAAATTGGTGAAAATAATGAAAAACCCTAGCTTCATGGTTAAATTAGGGAAAAAAGCACTAATTTTCTAGCATAAATAGGTGAGGAAGGGTCACTTTCAATTCATTTTTGCATTCACACCTTCAGAATTTCTTGCATTTTGAGCTCTGACTCCTAACGAAATGGCACTATGAGTACTCCCATGACACATTTCTGATCGGGTTTGAGAGTACCAAAGGCTTTCAGGTGCTGGACCATCGATATGTGATTCAAAACTTGATTTGAAAATTGACTTTTTGGTGCATTTATTGCATTTTTAAATTTGAAATTTGGTGGTGTCACTCTAGAGTGATGCTATTTAGAGAGTCAGCGACGCTAATTTGAATTTTAGTGACACATATGTCAATTATGACATAGTTTGCAATTTAGAATTAGGGTTTCAGATTCTAAATCATGACGCATATGTGTTTAGAAATGTTTCTTTTGATTTGAAATTTAGGGTTAGGGTTTTCCAATCTCCAAATAGTGACACATGTAATTCTGGTGATGCAACTTGTGATTTACACTTTAAATGCATTGAGCGTCACAATTTGAAATTTGAATTATAGCAACACTATCATAAATAGTGATGCTATTGTCATTTTGGAGATGAAAATTCCAAATTGAGCCAATTTTTTTTGAATTTTTAACATTGTGTGCTTCATGGGTGCAAGAGGTGATCCTACCTTTGATGTCCTGTGAGCACTGACCCATAGTTTTTTCAAGGCTTGGTGATTTATTTGAGTTGCGACATGAGCACTTGGGGGAGATTGGCTTATGGTACGTTGTGTACATGCCTGTTGTCTAGACACATTTAGCTATAATGATAGCATTGTGTGAGTGATGGCATAGCGAGACCCCATCATTCCATCTTCCTACTGGTGAGGCGACCGATAGAGATTCCAAAATTCTTGCAAAATTTCATGCAAGTCATGACTTGGATCATGATTGCTAGGCTTTGTATCCAAGGATGGGTTAGGGTTTTGGTAAGTAAACCCTTACCTTATAAATTTTCTATCCTAAAACCCTTTGGTGTTATAATTTTATAGCAACTTGCTTCCGACAGTTACCGATCGAGTTAGTCATCACTTGAGCCTTTAAGTGCATCCATTTACTGGCCCCTTCAGTCTAGGAAAGAAGGTCACCCTGCACATGGTCCCACACCAAATACTTATAAAGTTGGGAAAAATATTTCATCTTTAAAAGACTTAAGTTTAAGTCTTTTTCCTCAAGGGTTTGATTGTCGTCGGCCTAGTCATGGCCCCATTTTAAGACTAACATCTGGCATGTGCAAGGATATGGCCTATTGGATTTGAAGAGTAGATCTTCGCCATCCATCACATACTGCACAAACATTAATGAATGGCCATCAAAAGATGTGTGAGGTACACGAGGTTTTGACACATGTTTATGCTATGGTGGGGCCCGATCCTTGTCCAAGCACCTGATCACCAATGAGAAGGAGATCGACAACTATTATGCAGAGTTAGTGTTTAATCCTATCCATTCATCACACACCTCATGAAATTTAATTAATTCCAACTGGAAAGCTTGTGAGGTATGTGATTAGATGACATGTGGAGTTTCTCGACCGCCATGCAGAGTGTGGCAAAGCGCATAGACTAAATGATGTGGCTCCCAGTCAGCAAGTTCTTATTGGCCATAGGTTGGCAAGCCATGGTATCAGGATTTCAAACCTGATTTGACCCAATCTAAGCCACTCGATCTTCCATCTCATTCAAAAATCAATGAACAATAGTCAAATATGAAAATAAGCATGTAATAGTCATTTCTACTCTGCGAGGAGTATGCATTAATGAAAAGCATTCTACAGGAGTGATCAATTTGATCCTGGTTCGTGTGAGGAATTAATTTTTTGTCATCATTATGAATGATACACGGATTTTCATGTACCTAGCTAATTAATGATGGAGATGTGGATGCTAGTGGTTGATTTCTTGCTCGCTCATGCAATTTTCATCAAGCATTGATGATTAGCATGCCTAATTTTCCTATTAAATGAAGGTTGATGGCTTTTTTTTCACCATGGTAATTGAGAGTGTGTATCACTAAATTCTAGAAGTGTGAGTTGCATTTTTGGAGCTTCAATTTTGGATAAGATGAGAAAGCCAAATAATTTTGTGTTAGTAGTGTGAAGGTCCCTAAGATTTCATATGCAGAAGTCTCATGATGATGTCCCAGAGCAAGAGCAAAACATGGCTATAGCTACTACAACTTCAAAAGAAAAGGGCAAGGAGAAGGCTCACAGTGAGAAATCTACACCAACTCTTACCAGATGAATCCAAAGAGTGAGGAGCCAAGTTGCAAACACAGAAGCGGCTGAGGACAAAGGAAAAGAGTGGTTTTTATAATGGGAATGTGAAGGAAGATTAGGTATGGTTGCACTTCTTATGGAAGGAATAATTCCCCCATCGCTATCATTGACAGTCCTTTCGATAGTGAAACTAAAACTAATTCCAACTACCAAAGATATCTTATTGCACTGAATCAAATGGCAGCCCTTGGGGAGGAGGTGATAGTAGTTGCACTAGTTTTTGTGAAAAATCTGAGTGGACGTGAAGTCCCAATGGCTAGAACTGATAAAGATGAGGAAGGAGTGGGTCTCTTCCCCACTTCCTACAAGGATGCACAGTGGTCGTGTTTATCATGGGTCTAGTTCTGGTATTGGTTCTAGTTCTGGTTAAGAAAGATGGTGTTTGGGTTTTAAATTTTTTTGGTGATGATAAAATTGTTGTTGTGGTCACTGTTGGCACTCTCTGGGTACGTTTATTTTTTGTCTTTATTCTAAATTGGAATACTTTGAAGCTGGTATGATGAATTTTTTTGGCTCAACGTGGTTGGAATGTAAAGTCCTATTGGTGGCAATAGTCAGTTCCCTTTTGGTGAATTGAAGTGAATGATTATAGGCAACCATGTGGGGAATTTTTGAAATGAAATTGGAATTTGGAATGAAGTGAAATATTCTTGAAATGTAACTATAATGAGCATGATGCTTGTTGCTCCCTTGGCTTATAAAAGGGATTTCAAGGCTCACTATAGGGGGTTCTAATTTTTTTCTAGTATAAGGTATGGGTAGAAATTAGGTATAGAAAGGATATACTATAAAAGGCTATGAATAGAACAGTAGGCTTATCTTGGGTTTGAATCTCATAGGAAATAGTCTTAAAGTAGTTTTATGCAAATTACTGATATCGAAACAAATCTTGTCTCTGAAACATTTACTCTCCTGTTGTAAATTTTTGCAAATCATAAATGAAAATACCAAGTATATTGTCGTTTTCAATTGAATGTGCGTCCTTATTTCTACTTTAACTCAAAGGGTTAATTAAATGTTAAAATGAGGTCACATATTTGTGAAGATTTGCAAAGGATTTGATAAGAAGTTACATTTTAGGTATCGTGAGTTTTAGTGTAGACACCTAAAAATGACCTAGGCCTGCAAGCTTCATTTTACCACTTTCGTCCTGGCATAATTAAGCTATTTAATTATGTCCTTGGTCCACATTCGACTATTGATTAAATAATTCATAATTATTTAATTAATTCATGTCATTGTTCCTCCTTGATTATTAAATAAATAAATATATTTATTTATTTAGCGTCTTTAATTATCTAAGTCTTCATTTGATTAAATAAATTTCATAATTTATTTGCTTTTCCTTTATCATTCATGTCTTCTTGATTAATTAAATAAATTTTTATTTGTTCCAATTTAAATCACTAATTAAGTCCTCTTCTTGAGAAGATTAAATGGAGATTCTTATTTATTTGAATTACGTCCCTATATAATTAAATAATTTATTTAATTATTTAATTATTCATTAGCTTTTTCTCCCATTAAAATTAAATAAATTTGATTTATTTAATTTAGCCATTCTTTTGAATTTTGAATTAAAATCATTATTTAATTTCAAAATAATTCTTTTATCACATTCCTCCATAATTAAATAATATATTTATTATTTAATTACTTACTAGTTACCTGGAGTAAATAAATTTTATTATTTAATTTCTCCAGCAACCTCTTTGTCCGTGCCAGCCTTATCTTCCAATTTAATTCTTGACTTTTGACTTCTCATTTAATTTCGACCATTGATTGAATTATTTCATAATTCAATCTCCACTCTTCATTCTTACCTGTTGCCCTAATTTTGACCTAACCCTAATGCACACATCAACATTCAATCTTAAGCATTGATCTTAGGGTTCTTGTCATCTTTTCATCCTGGCCACACATTCAAAATTGCAATTTTCATAAAAGGGAAATTTTGACCTCATTTGGATATCTCTCAGTCTTTAGCTCATTTGACTTCTTGCACTCTTAGTCTATGTCAACTTGCTGTCAAATTAGGGTCATAGTCATTAACAGTCAGTCATTTTAGCTCATTGTAGGGTTATTTTTATTTTCTGCAAATCCTTCAACACTTGCATAGGGCTTAGTCTTTAGGCATAGTTGCTCACATAAATCTGAGGGCATTTTATTTACTGCAAGCTAGGAGGTGTAACAAAGGTCAATCATGGAAGGTGGAGACTTAGGGTAACATTATCCCTTTTGTCTTCACATCACTTCCTTTGTGATTGTTATTTTCATAGGAATTTTATTGTTGTGTATAACCCAT
>VDFB02239533.1:0-28819 GCA_007258455.2 Sequoia sempervirens | reverse complement strand
CTCGATGTTGTCCTTAACAACGGAAGGAAAAATGACATGCTCCACCATGGGTTTGGCTAAGGGTCTTGGTGCCAACTGCAGATTACATCATGCACCTGGTCTATCATGTGTGGAGCCCCCACCTCTACCCTAAAAGTCTAAATAGTCAAAATAATTTGGCACCTTATTGAGGACAAATTCACAATAGAGTTTCCTCAAAAAATACTATGGTACCTTGTATTTATTGCACGGAGGTTTGTCAAAAACCTTCCACCACTCCTCCCAAAACTTATTTTTACTTAATTCATGGTGGCGCCAATGGATGGGGAATCTCCTGCATGCATGTGATAAAGGTGCATTGGTTCTTGGGTCTATAAAAAGGGCACACAAGTCAACTTTGCTAATTTTTATTTCTTCACTTGTGCATAGGAAAGTCCACTTGCATAAAATCATTTTAATTCCTCCCTCTTATTCAACCAAAAAATAATTTGTTCACTCATTGCTCCTACATGAGATACATTCAACTTTAGCGATTCAACAATGTGTCTCCTATAAGGGTGGGTTGCAACATGTTCATTTAATCTTGCAATCAATTGTTCAAGCTCTATTTTTTTGTTTTCAATTTGATTTAAAATATTTTCTTGAGTTCCTATAGGATGTCGAGGAATTGAGGGAGGGGTTTGATGTTCTTCTTGTTTGGGAGGGTTTTCATGAGGAGATGATTGTGAATTATCAATATTTGAAGGTGGAGATTGATTTCCTAAATATTAAAACAAAGTTTAATAAAAAAACTGATTTTCATTTACAATTTGAATTAAATTTGAAACTAAAACAACATAAATACATACCTCTTCCACCTCTGCGACATCTTGGTGCCATCCTCACGAAGAATCATGAGCTAGGAGTGCAAAAAATGAAGAAATTTTGGCCAGTGCGAGTTGCAAAGGTGAAAAATGCCAATTCAAGTCACGACCTCAACAAAAAATGAGGTAATTTGTTGTTTTTTTAACCTACTTTTATATTTAGCGAGCACCAAATTTGGCACTCTCTAAATTTGGCATGCACAAAAAGGCCTATTCCGTGAATTTTTACAATGTGGCACCTTTTTTGTGTCATAGATTAGTGCACACCCCATAGCATCACCATTCCATATTTTCCAATCATTTTTTGTCATTTTTGTAGCTAGTGCACAAGTCCTCATGTTTTTGCCTCAACTCATTTATTTCCTTCACTACAAAATCAAGTTTATTGTGTACCTCCATAATTGTTCAAGATAAGAATGAAATTATAAAATGTGTCTAAACAAATACCTTTCCATCTAGCAAATTTCTTAGAGCCACGTACGAAACAAGGATTGTCTTTACCCATAAACATAATTTATAATACATATGTTAGTTGGGTGTTCAAATTGAGTTCAACATTGAAATTTATGAATTATCTGTTATTACAAACAATCATATGTATTTTGAGACAATATTACCTTGGTGAGGTTTTTTAATCCATTTTCCAACAATACTGAAAAATTATAGAATAGGGATTTTGGACTATGTCTTAAGTTATATGAATCTAATTATGATGATTCATCAATAGTCACCATACATAACCTATCTATTGTTTTAGTAATGATCTTATATATAAATTGGTTAAAAAGCATCCTTGTGTTTTCTAGGGTATTCTTTGGAATGAGGAAAAGAAAAGGAATTATAGATCTTCTTAAAAATGGTTTAGTTGGATCTGTTCGATCGAAAATAATCAGCTACATTTTGAACCAATATTATTCTAGTGAGGTGTTTTTTAATCCTTTTTGCAAAGAATTTCAAAATGCTACACAGTGTGGATTTCAAACTATTTCTCAATGTTGTATGAATCTAATTCAAAAAGATTCATGAATATTAATGGTATACACCATGTATTTCATTTTAGTAATTTTATTGTATAGAATATTGTTCCAAAACCATTTATAGATTTGAGATCATTAATAGATGAAATTTTGTTACTTCATTGTCTTGGTTGTTGCATTAGATAAATACTATCTTTGTTAAAGTTGTCATAAATTTTCATTTACCATTACTCTATAACCTCTCTATTTTTTGTTTAGTTATTAATAACTTTAAATTTCATAATAGTATTTTATTTTGTCTTTGGTGCTCTTTATATTAATTTTCTTTTATTTTATACCTAACATATACACTTCTATTAGAGAATATAGAAAGAGAAGAGAAAGCTAGGTCTATCATAACATTATTTCCACAACACCATTAGTCTCTAGCATCTAAGATCATTAATTCCTTAGTATGAAGATTATTTATTTTAGTTATTTCAATTAGAATAGCTTGTTAGTTTTAGAGTAGAATAATTGATGTTTTATTTATTTAGTTTTATAGCCCTAGAGTAAAAGAATGAAGAATCAAGTTTGTCGATTTTTTTGCTATGTATTGTATGTTTATTAAGAAAAAGATTAATTTGAGTAGAAAAATTGAATGAGGAAAAGAACTATATTTTTTATATTATTTTTTAAGAATAATTTACAATATATAATTTGAGTTGAACAATAACACACATTTTAGAAATCCCCATGATTATGCACTTCGATTACATGGAGGTGGGCTAAGAAACATTCACACACCCTTATTCCAAGTTTGACAAGATTGATGATGGAGTTTGGAAAGATATGTTTATATCAGAGTTGCGTAGCGAAGTGGTAGAACAATGATTCTGAGGTTGATATGGGTTCTTGGCATTTGGTTTTCGTATGCAGGTATGGATTGCTTGAGAACAAGCAATCTCTGTGATGGGAGGACTGTAATGTCCCTGATTTGGCTGGGTCAGCCAGCCCTAATCTCTATACAACATTTCATTAGAATACTGGATGGAGGAATGTTTAGAAAATTTAGAAGATCTTTGGGAACACTCATAAAAATTGGAATTCCTTTGCTAGAGAGTAACTCATATTTGTATACAAGGATGAAAATAGCAGCGATAAAACCAATTTGTAAAGAAATAAAGCTAAATTCTAAAATAGGGATTTGGAGGTAGGTAGTTGAAGTGGGGGAGAAAAAAAATTATTTTCTGAAATGTGGGTCAAGAAATCATATAAAAAAACAATGCAAATAGCCCACTAAGACAAAGAAGGAATGCAGGATAAATGACACCAGTAAAAGTGAGGAGGGCACTGTTAAAATAGAAAGCCCTAAAAAGCAAGAGAGAATGCCAACCATTTTGAAAGATCGTAAAGCAATGAGAAAAAGGAAGAGTGACCCTGCACAAGAGAATGAAGAAAGCAAGGAAGAAAACTTTGTACCTAACCTCAAGCATAATTAAGAAGATAACCAAGAATGTATCTCTGAAAGTGACAATGAATAGGAGTGTGATGATTTAGACATAATATATACAAGAAAGATTGCTCAGACAACAGCTAGAATGCTAGAACAAGTTAAAAAAGAAAAGAAAAAGAAAGGTTAAAAATAAAATAAGCAAAGGTGAGAAGAATTTTCTCAGGAGAAGGGCATCAAAAGCATCAAAAATTTCTTACAATGAACAAATGGAGGAGAGAACTCCCTCAACAAGGAGCCATGAAAATAACAACATGGAACATTAGGGGCTTAAACACCCCTAATAAAAGGTGCTTAATTAAGTGCCATATAGAAAGAGAAAAGGCTAATATAATACTATTTCAAGAAACTAAGATAGAAGAAATAGACAACCAAATCTTCTTTCTCAGAGGATGGGAGGAATCATTCTCAAAATCATTTGGTATAGTAGGTGGAATGGAAATTTTATGGTGAAGTACCAAAGTAACAATGAATATCATTGAGAAAGAAGCAAATTGGATGATGTGTGAAGACTCAAGCCTAAAGTGCAACCTCAAATTCATCCTCTTTAATATATATGGCCCAACAAGAAATCAAGACAAGGAAAAATTGTGAGTTACACTAAGCTAGAAATTATCCAAGGTAGGAAGTTGTTTGATAATATTGGGTGGTGATTTTAATGTTGTACTTAGGAAAGAGGAGAAATTTGGAGGTAATGGAAAAGTCTCATCATCAATGAATGAATTTGGATGATTTTTAACTAGCAAAAACCTCATAGATGCTCAACCAAAGAATGGATTATATACATGGTCAAATAGGAGGGATGGAAAGTGTTGTATAAGAGAAAAACTAGACAGATTTGTATTTTCATAGAACTGGTTGGAAACAAACTACAAGTTGGAAGCAACTATTCTTCCTCTAGTTGGCTTAGATCATCTTCCAGTCATAATCACAATTACATTAGAAAAATATATTAAATAAGCTACTTCAAAGTGGAAAAGATGTGGTTTAGAAAGGATGAACTAGTAGACCTAATTGAATGTTGGTGGAACTAAGCACCAAAATGTGTAGGGAAAAAAAGCTTCATTTTCACAAATAAACTAAAGTACATCAAAAGGAAATTACAGGAATGGAACGAGATAGTCTTCAAAAATATATTTGTTGAAAAAGAAAGACTTGAAGAAGAGTTGTTAGATTTGAATAAAAAAGTACTGAAAGATGAAATGTTCTAGGAAGACTAAAACAAGGAAAAGAGAATTATGGAAGAAGGATAAGAGAATTATGGAAGAACAAAATATGGAATGCACTACCAATAAATCAAATGCAAAGATGACTGAAGATAAGCAGGGCTTCCAAATGAACTTAATGAGTATTCAGCCATGGACGTGAAGAACTGTGCACTAAGCTAAGACATGAAAAAACTATTTTGGAAGACAAATTGAAACAAGAATTTTGATTAAGAAACATGAAGAATTGCACACTTTAATGAAATAAGAGTGAATTGGAAAACAAGGTAAAAGAATACAATGATGATACTGAAGAATTAAAGGAAAATATATCTGAAATAGGCTGTAGAAGATGGATGTTGGGATCCCAACAACGTTTGAGGGAGGGTTTTTTCCTACCTATAGTAGGAGAGATACGACAAACTACAAAAGATGAAATATGGGCTACTACAAATGTATGTGGACTGCCTTTTTCTCTCTAAGAGGAAAGGTGCAACAAATTATCAATTTGTGTGCCCAAAGCACCACAGTTAGGCTACAAAATGCCAATTTCAAAACACGTAAAATAGGCTAGTGATTTCTAGGCCTAAATCACTAAAACTATGCTACACAAATCAAATTTCATGTTGAAAGCAATTGAAACAAACTACATAAACTCAATTTTCAAGTTTGAAGATTCATATATTTTCAGTCATTTGAAGATACCTTCAATTAGACTAATACCATTATTTCCTATTGAATGTTAAAAGAAGAGTAAGATAAAACTAATAATATTATTTCTACAACACCAAAAAATAAAAAACACATAGTCAACATTTTTTACAATTTAAAACTAACCCAAATACAACCTAATCATTTGTTTTTAGGTCTTAGGATTTGGGACTAAACCAAGAATAAGCTAGTAATGTGTTTCCAGGTCTGATTTTGACACATTTTAGAGGCCAAAATCTTTCATCTAGGCCCTCAAAATTAGCTTCTTCTTTTTTTGTGCTTTTAGAAAGTTGTCTTTAGTAACTTGCAACTCATGTTTCCAATTTGCATTGTAAGTTTACAATTCGTCTTACCTTAGTGTTATTAAGTTTTTTGGAAAAATCGAAGATCAAAGATATATGTATGCGAATTACCAAAAACGACAAAATAGGACAAATGTCAAAAACTGTCAAAAAATGGTAATTTTTTTTCTTTTCTTTTTTTTTCAGTTTTTAGAATTAAAGGATTCTCTTTCATTGTAGCAGCGGGGATGAATAATAGAAGCAATTAATTTGAAAACAAATTTCAAATTTTTGGATCTTATTAATCAATAATGGCTCAATTTTGTTGAATGTTTCTTTGGTTGCATCAGTTTAAACTATTATCCATACAATATAAATTATTTTATTTATTTATAAAAAAATGAAGTTTGAAACTCAATAAGTAATAATCAATTTTAAAATCATATTTTTCTCAAATGAATAAAACTATTTACCATTCTTTAAAGTAAACAAGTTTCACATAGTGGGGAGTACCTGTATATCTAGTATTATAGCAATTGTACTTGTTGGTTAGTTGATCAAATATTTATCAAATATCAATTTAGGAGCAAGTTAGATAATAGTTTGAAATAATAGAATATTGCAAGGCATATGTATTGTAGCCACACACATTTTTGTATCATAACAAATAGGGTTAGAATTTTGGTTTGAGTTAGAATTAGAATTTAGTGAGAGATTAGGGTTGGAATTAGGATAAAGGTTAAGTTTATAATGAGGGAACTAGGCTTAGGATTCAATTAGGGTTCTGGTTAAATGATTCATTTAAGGTTAGAGTTCAGTTAGGGTTTAGTTCATGTGAGGGTTAGATTCAATTAAGGCTAGGGTTATAGTTTAATTAAGATTAGGGTTAGGATTCAATTAGGGTTATGGTTTAATCAGGGTTAGGTGATATGTTATTAGGATCTATGACAATTGCACGTGAATGCTTAACTATTACAACAATTAAATTGAAGGTCTTGGAAACACAATTGGAATGCTTAAATAAACACAACAATAATAAAGTGATGAATTTAACAAAAGAGAGAAAGAAGAGAGAAGATAAGAACACGAGTTGATAATGGAGTTCACCAATATGGCTACGTCTTTGGGTCCCTCTCCAATGGAGTGACCAATCCTTGATTATGGTTCAAAAATGGTTACAAGGTCTTCAACTAGACAAAGTGTCAAGTTTCCTAGTTGTAAAGAGTTACAAAGTCCTTCTCTTTCAAGTGCAATAGTATGACGCTCCTACAATGCACAGAGTTGAACACTCAAGCTCTCCAAGAAAATTCTCTCAAAAATCACCACTTACCCAAACTCCTAAGCTACCCCCCTTTTTATGTACACAATTTTTTTCCCAATATGGTTCATAACCATATGATTTTTACAATCTCCCCATATCTCCTATTTACAACAATAAATATTCATATATCCCCTTAAAATATCACTAAAATCCTTAATAATCTTTTTAAAATTACCTAAACCCCTTAATAAATCTTTACATATCATTTTATTATCATTTAAGCCCTTATAAATCTTTTAATCAGGCTATAATATCTTATAAGGTTTTAAAAGGTTTAAAATATAGGGGGTTAATATTTTAATTGTGGAGGGAATGGACTTTGATTGTAGTTTAAAATGAACTGGCCCCCACATATTATTCAACACTGCCCAGTGGTGCAGTGGTTAGGAGGGAGAATAGGGGCAAAGGGGTTGGTGGTTCGACCTGCACCCCCTCCAAATATAACCTTATCATCATTAAAACAAACTGGTGACGATATTAGGTAAAGCACGAACTATATGGCACATTAGTAGGTGAGTATTGTGGGAAGGAGGAGGTTGGGAGTTCAACCCCCAACCAAGTAATTAGTTGAAACCGAACCCGGTGATTGGGCCACATGGCACCATATCATTTGATCCTTGTAGACATGTGTCAAACTATAATTGGCCCACATCACCATCTTCATCATTGAACACATCAACATCCATGTTGACATATGAACTTCCATGTCAACATGTTGATAGCATTCGTACGGTCAAATTCAACCTTCCATTGCGAACTTTTATTGGTCATATCTTTTGCGTATGAGCTCCATTTGAGGAAAAATGAGCGATGTTGGAATCGTCTCATTGAGCTCTTCAACGTGATGCCATTTTTGACCAATTTTGAGATGATCATTTTTTTGACCTTCCATCCTACCTCTAGTACCCCTACTTTGACCTACTTTGACTGAGCATATCTTGAGTGTACAAACTCCTTTTCACTCCATTCAAGTTGTGATGGGTTCATTTTTCTAAACATTTCAACATGGGGATGATTCCTGGAGCATTTGGAACATTTCAATTTTGGTGAAAATATCCACTTGGATCATTAAGATTCTAAGATAATGCTTGAGGTCACAATTAGGTTTAGGGTTAAGTTTAGGGTTAGGGTTAGAGAACTAGGGTAAGGGTTCAATCATATTTAGGGTTTAATTGAGGTTATGGTTCAATTAGGGTTAGGGTTCAAATATGGGTTTAAGGTTAGGGTTAAAGTTAGTGTTCAACTAGGGTTAGGGTTAGGGTAATGATATGTTTTGGGTTCAATTAGGGTTGAATTAGGGGTGGGATGGTTAGGATTCAATTAGAGTTTAATTAGGGTTGGGGTTCAATTAGGGATGTGGTTAAGGCTAAGGTTAGCTTAGCTTAGCTTAGGGTTCAATTAGGGTTAGGGTTAGGATTAGGGTTCAATTAAGGTTACAGTTAGAACTAAAGTTCCCATTAGAATTAGGGTCTGTGTTAGAATTTGGATTATGAATAGAGTTAGAATTAGAATTATGATTATAATTAGGGTTAGATTTAGAATTAGAATCAGGGTTATGTTTCAATTAATGTTAGTGTTTAATTATTATTGGTGTTACAATTTATTTAGGGTTAGAGTTTAATTAGGGTTCAAGTAGGGTCACAGTTAAAGTTTAATTAGGGTTAGGGTTAGGGTTATGGTTTAATTATGGTTAGGGTTAAGGTTAGGTTAGGATTAGGGTTATGATTCAATTTGGGTAGGGTTATGTTTAAAATTAAGTTAGGATTAATATTCAATTAGGGTTAGGTTTGTGGTAAGAGTTAGGGTTCTAGGATAAAGCTGGGGGTCAAGGTCAGGGCCAGGTTTAGGCTGGTTGAAAATGGTTTAACTTGATTATTTGATGTTTGAGTCTCAACAAGGAACTATGGTATTTAAAAACACCTTTTCCCTAAATATGTTGAATCATGACAATCATGTTCTCCTTAGTCTAACCATTAGATAGACCAATTAAACAACCAAGGGAAAATGATTGTAGATAAAAAGAAAGTTTGGAAATGAGCCTAGGATGTTGTATGCTAATATATGATGTGATAATGGTACTATATTTCCTTGAATGTTCTTTGATCATTCCTTTATCTATAGATTCCTAAGAGATATTGTATGGTTCAAATGATTGATTAAATATCTTTAAATATAAAAAAATAACACATAAATCAATATAAAAGGTGTGTTGGGTCAACTCACAATTTCTTTTGGTCAAAAAGGTGAAATTATAAAAAAATTGAGGTTCAAATCCATAACTATATAAATGACCCTAGTAAATTCTACATCTACAAATTAATCTAACATGATGGGTAGGGAAGATTAGGATTGAGACCAATTTCAATGAATGAACTTGATAAATGGATCAAGAAAAAAGTGATGCTATGAAATAAATTCATGTAAGAATATACCACTTATAGAATTAGTGTTGTGTTAAAGACATTATAATTGAAGACTCAAATTATTGGTCATATGTATGTAATTTTCCCCAAATTATATATAATAAGTACTGAGTTTGTGAACATTAATTATGCTTCCCCTAACTTAATCAAGGCTAATTAAATGAGAGAACACAAGTGTCCAATGGAATAAATAAGGGTCAAATATCATAATATCAAATTTTATTTTAAGAAACTAAATACAATAAAATGATGTGCATAGAACTAGAATTTAAGAGGGAACATTTGTAAGGATGAAGGCTTACAAATTTGATTCACCATACAATAGAAAATAAATGATCTTAGAGTGTATATTTTATCCTTATATTCTTTGCAAGTTAATTTTATTGGAAAATGTTTATTTTAATCCTTGCATAATGTTTGCAATATAAAATTAATATTGATTTGTGGTTCATGTAAGAAATCTAGGGATGCATACATATCATATGGGTTAGACATTCTTTGGGAAACTTTCAATGTTGTATGTAATATTGGGATAAATATTTAATAATGGAAAAAATTATTACCAAAAGGAAAAACTTAACACCAAAATTGAGGGGGACACAAATTTGTAAGTTTACAATATTAGGCACACAATTTTTGTAATACAATTATACAATATTTTCCCCTTGATCACTACAATATTTTTTCATTTCGCATAAACTAACAACTTAATCAACCAAGCATCTATGATCTAAAATGGAAGTGCTGATTTCAAAAGTTCTTCATTCAGCATGGTGATGGAAAATAAACATCACCAATTATATGCTTATACTCGAAAGTGCTAAGCTCCTATAATTAGGGGAATCCCTAGACCTAGGCCTAAAATTCAAGGTTCATGACGACCCTACCTACACATCCCCTTGTGTTAAATTAGAGGCTTCATAGTTCGCCCAATAATATTAGAGGAAGTTCGTTCTCTCCTCTTGTATGAGATATCTAATCTCACCTCTAAACCATGACTATGCATTAAGCATAATCTATGAACTTAATAAATTATAATATAATGATAATAATCTTTCCATCAATAGTAGGTTTCATACCAAAAATTATGAATCCTTAATGTACAAACATACAAAAATACATAGGAGTTATATCATACCATAATTCCAAAGATCACACACACATCGACTATATCTAGCATACATCACATATGCACCAGGTGACTAGCTCATATGCACATCACAGTATAAAAATGACTAGCTCATATACACATCATATATACAATGGTGATTAGATCATATGTACATCACACTAGTACAACCATGATTGGTTCATACACACATCACAAGTATGCATGTGTGAACCAAGTGAATGTTAGCTAATCCATAAAAGTAGCTGGTAGACATCAATCATTAGCACAGTCCAATGATTGCTTGTCACTGGTCAAACACCTTAGAAGTTCACACTTGGGTGGGTCATACATAACATGATTTATAATAATGATCAGGTGATCTAGATAAATATATCACAATCAATAAAGTCATGGGCCTATACATAGAGACCTCTAGATACGAAGTTAGATTTCACAAACACATAAGATTTTCATTGAACCAACACAAGATGACCTTTACCCAACTTGTACATATAATCAAATATTGACTAAAAATTAATCAATATCTTTCTTCATTGTGCTTACAATATAGAAGTATATTATGTATTAAATACAAGTTATTAGGTTTTCATAACTCAAACAAAACCATCTAATACCCATTTTAGCCTCAAATTGAAGCATACTAAGAGAGAAGGTCAAACGAATTAGAAACAACCCCCAAACCTTAAAGTTATTCCCCCATAAACCACCCTATGGACTTGAGGTCACAATGACATCCTTCTTCCAAGGACTACCTTTGTACCCACTTACAAACGAGATTGAAGTAGCAGGGTAAAAGCACAAACCCGTGTCACACTTTATAAAGGAATCGGCCAACAACAAAAAAAATTCTAAACTTCGACCACATAAAAGTGGTGTTTATGTTTTGAATTTCAAAATGGTGTAAACTAATGAAATGTAGAAATTTTGATGTAGTTTATTCCTGTAATTTTTAAATTTAAAAAAAAAATGTTTTCATTATGTTTTTTTCAATTTAAGGACAAATTTTGGAGTACTAAAAATTTCAGAAAAGAGTGACTTCACGGGCATCAAGAAACAAATTGCAAAAAACTTCATTTCTCCCTATTTTTTTTTCTCCAAATAGGTAACTTCAATATCTTGTGCATGGAAAAATAAAAATCAAATTTTGGTGTATATTTTTCTCGTAATAATGTTTTAAAGTCAAACATGTCAGAATTTGACAGTTTTCACAGACCGTCAACTATTTTTGATTTTTTTAATCATTTTCAAAAAAAAAAAAAACCCTTTTGAAGAAGACTATCTCCTCTTGTGCCCCATATAAGATTTTAAAAAATTTATTTAAGTTTTACTATCTTTTTTTTAATTTCAAATCAACCTCTTTTTTAATTTTTAAAACCTACTTACATTATTTTAAAAATAAAATATATTAAAACTAATCAAAATATTAAAAAAATTATATATTTGAATTCTCCACTTTGAGCTCTACAAAAGGGTATTTTTATTTTTTGCAAAAAGATCATTCTGACTAGAGAAATACTCTGCCAAAATTGAATGTTTCAGAAAATTCTGAAAAATGATGAGTTGGCTGCCATGTAGGATGCCAACTAGACATTCTCGGTCGAGAGGATTTTGGCCGAGCATGTTTCGGCCGAAACCCTCTCGGCCAAGAATAACAAGGTCTAAAGTGAATCGACTGAAACATTACCGGTCGATAAAAACTCGACCGAAACTAGTCGATATAAAAATAAAATAAAAAATTCTTTTAATTTTTCAACTTAAGAAAAAAAAAGAAAAGATATTTTGATTATTACGATAGGGAAAGCTATTTTTGATCAAAGAAGGTTTATTTCGACATTTTAGAAGGTTTATAATTTCAAAAATTTAGAAGACTTATTTCGACAAAAGAAAACACATTTGGACAATAGGAGAGCTATTTTTGAAGGTATGTATTGATCTTCAACTTATTTAATTGATTATGTCTTTATTTTCATGAATGCATTTGAAGTTTGTTTTCACTATTTTTTTATTTATTAAAATATTAACATCAAAGAAATATTTGTAAAAAATTTAAAATAAAAGTTACATCTCTATAATATTTAACTATTATCATTTATTTGTTATCATTCACAAGTGTGACATGTACATATTAGATATTTTGATAATTATTTTTATATATACATAAAATTAACATACTTATGTTTAGTAAAATTTATATAAAAAATATAAAAAATATCATTATCAAGAAGTTTATTTTTTATTTATTTATTTGAGAATTATATATAATTTTAAGTGCCTCTTATGTAAAATTATATATTTATAAAGAGTTAAATAGAAAGGAGATTATTTTATTTTATTTATATTATTTATTGAACAATTATTTTATTTATTTAAAAAGTGTTTGAACATGAATGCATTTGTTGTTTTCACTATTTAAATTCTTAGATTTCATTATTAGTGATCACCAATTCTATGTTCTTCCATTCTTGTTCTTACATGTCCTCCTTAAATACCTATGTTTTATTAAATTTACCTTTGCCTTTACTTTTATTTCCAACTTGGACTTATCTTTTATACATGTATATGTTATTAAATTAAATATTTTATGTTTTGCATGTTTATGTTTATTAGACTTTTGTTTAAATATTTTATGTTTAAGTTTTGCATCTAGTTACAAGCTTTTTAAAGTATTTATGCTATATTAACTATACATGTTTCATTGAAAGCTCATGTGTGTACAAATTTGTATGCAGGTGAATTCAAATTTGAGTGCAATTTGTGATGGCAAATCCAAGGATTAGATTGAGGAAGTATGATCGAACACGAGTAAGACAAAGAAAGAGAAAAGTGGATGAAGGAACATCTATTGAACAACAACCCATGGAAAATATTGATGATCAAGGTGACGTACAGGTACAAGAACAAACTGAACCTAGTAATATAAAAATTTTGGACTATGGTATGGAAAATATGATGGAGATGGATGAGGATTCTCTTTTCAATAATATTTCATCTGAAGATATGTTATCTGAAAGCACATTAAAATTCCACTCTAAAATAATATGGGATGAATTTTTTGAAGAAAAATCTCTAATTGGAAGAGCACAGTTAGTTGCAAAGTTATTTAGACAAAAAGAAATGAACCCGGTTTTGGAGTTGTTGGGGGTTGATAATAGGAAAAGGTCATCAGATTTAAAACAAACAATTGTTGAAAACTTGCAAGAAGCATTGGAATGTATTGAAAACAAGAGTCGATCTAATGATTTAAGTGTTGCATATAGAGCATTGATGACTATAATTTCTAGTAATAAATTATCACATAGAAGACAAGTTCAAGCAATTTTTGAATTACTAAATGTTTCTAGGAGAACTTTTCAAAGGTATATTGAAAAGAGAAATGAAATAGATGGAAAAATTGAGAAAAATTGGGTAAATATTTGTAGGGTTCCCCGAAAAGATAGAATTTCAGAAGATGTAAAGAAACAGGTGGTTGAATATTGGACCACCCACTCTTATGTTTCTTCCAATAGAAGGGATGCTATACAAATAATAGGTGATGATGGTACACAAATTTCTCATCCAAAAATTTTATAGATACAACACAAAGTGAAATTTTTGAAGCATTTAAACAAGAATTTTCAAATGTGAATATTTGTCAAAGGATGTTTGAAACACTACGACCATCATTTGTATGTATAAATAAAGTACATGTTCAAAACTTGTTGTCGAAATCATGTTGAATTTGATCTACACCTACAATCATATAGAAAAGTTATGGCAACAATTGATCAAAATTTAGCCATCCCCGGAAGCACAACACAATTTGTGAAGTCTCTTCTATGCAAAAAATCAGAAGATTCAAATGAATTCAATGTTCAATGTATAAAAAAATGTATGTAATGATTGTGGAGATTTCACTGGTACATTTTGACCCAAATTTTGGATGTCGGGTCAGAATTTTGATGTTTCAAATGTCGTTGAAATTCTAACGAAATAATACCGACGAACGGTTGTCGAAATTTTGACGAACATTCGTCAAAATTTGGGTCAAAATGTACCAGTGTTTGAAGAATCTTTTACGTGTTGACAATAATGAAATGCAAGTTACTTGGAAGAGATTTGAATATGAGACATACTTAACAAAGTCAGGAGTTGAGGCCAAAAAAATTGTTCGCAAAGAGAGTGGATTGCCTTACAATGAATTCATGAGTAAATTTTGCAATATCATATGTCCACATATAAAAAATTGTCATGGTGCAAGATGGAAAGCTAAGCAATTTCACAATTCAAAGAATTGTTTTCCACTAGGTTGTATTCTCTCTATTGTAGATTTCTTTGAGAACTATACATTTAGTCCTCAAACTGAGATCCAAAGTCAATATTATCATTCAGAGCAAGTTGCAATTTTTGTGCAAGTTTGCTATAGGCATGTAGAGTTAGTAGTCGATGGAATACAAAGTAGCCAAGATGATCGAATTATCATCAAAGATGTTCACTTTTATATCAGTGATGATACAAATCATGATAGAAGCTATGTAGCTCATTGTTTCAAAATGTTTTTTGAAGACCTAAGATGATGTGGCATAAATTAAGAACAACACTAGATATGGTCTGATGGATGTGCTGGTAAGTACATTTAAAAAAAAAAAAAAAATTAAAAAATTATATATATATTTACTTTTAACTTTGAGACTTAAATTGTTTAATTGCTTATATATATATAATTACTTTTTTGAAGCTAATTTGGTTTGATTGTTTAATTATTTGTAACTTCACATGACAATTTAAGTCTGCAAAATCTTTTGTTTGGTTAAGCAGTCAACATGCTAGACACAACACCAATTTTTTGTGGAATTTTTATGAGAGTGGACAAGGAAAAGGAGAGCACGATGGAGCAGGAGCATATGTGAAGTGTGCACTTCGTCAACATGAACTTGTTGGTATGTAACTTTCACCATATATATATATATATATGGAATCTAGCTTGATATTTTTAAAAAGATTAGATATATATATTTAAAAACTAAATTAAATTCTTTTAAGTTCCTTGAAAGTAATAGGTGACAAATTGTTCCAACTTGTGTACTTGTAGGTAATTTCATATAGAATGCAAACATAATTGTTGAATGGTGCAAAATTCATTTTTCCGCTTGTGACTCAACATACAACACACGGTATTTTTGGGAAGTTATAGGTACATCTAGTCAAAATTTGTTAAAAATTTGAATTTCAAAGTTCAAGTACATACATGATTTCAAATTGAATTTTCAAGTTTGAATTTACAGATATTGATCGATCAAATCCTTATAATTGTCAAGCAATTCATGGTATTAGAAGTCTGCATCAAATCATGACAATGGGGAGTAGTAGGCCTTATGCAATTTATGTGAGAGAAAAATCATGTTTTTGTGTTGATTGCATTGTGTACAATGCAAATATTGATCAATGTGAGAATATTAGAGATGGGTATGTTTCACAATGGGAAATGAAACAATTAATATCAATGCCTCATTTTGCTGAAGATGACAATGTCTATGTCTACGATCCACTATATTCAGCTGATTACGAACGTGTATCTAATTTAGTTGTTACAGGTATGGAAATTGATTAATTTAGTTAAAATCAAGATTTAAATATATTTACAACGTATTTATGTATTTACTTTACATATATATGTGGTGTGTGTATAGGAGATATTTTTGCTGTAGTTGCAAATCCTAAAAATGTGGAAGGTGTAGATTACTATCTACTGAGATGTACGCAACCAAAAATCAAATTGGTGGAATCGATGAAAAATGGTGATGGACAAGAGTATCCCATTGGATCAGTCGTTATTGAAGACACATATTATCAACAAATAAAGATAGATAAAAATGGTATTATATTTGTTGATCATAGGCCAGGAAAAAAGGTTCTACATTACAGTCACTTAGTTTTGACAACAAAAATAAATTTAGAAACTTTACCTAAAAGAGGATTTTCCAAACAAAAGTGGAGGTTTCCTATTGAAGATCATTAAAAGATTTTAGAGATAATTAAAGATAGAGAGGATCTAGATTTTATGTACCAGGAGCTTTAAGTTATTTTTTGGATATATGTACATTTGTATGACTGGAGATAGATCTAGAGATCTATAATATATTTATATTGATTGGACATGTGACATGATTTAGAATGGGTTTTTTTCAAAGGCTTGGTCATTTATTTTTGAAATTGTATTTAAATAAATTTGTTCCATGTGGAATTCTTAATTTAGTTCAATATAATATTTGATAAATCATAATTTACATTTGAAACTCCACTTAAATACATGTATGTTAGATCATATATGCTTGATACAAAACCTAGTAAATTTAAAAATGTTTTCATTTAAACATTTTTCCTTAGAAATTCCTGTTTAATCATCTATTTCCAATTGCATTTTTATATTGGACATGAAATTCTTTTAAGTTCACTCAAGAATCTTCAATTTTATTTGTTGAATCTTAGATCATACATATATATGTGAATGCACAATTTAATTGATTTACCTAACTTGACTAAATTAAAAAGTTCACATTTTGCCTAAATTCCTTTAAATCATCTAGATTCCTTGATTGTATTTTTATGTTTGACATGGAATTGTTAAACTTTCAATTTCAAATAGATTTGAATAAATATTTTTTCAACTCCACTTATATATGAGCTAGATTGAATATACACATGCGTGCACAATTTGTACAAAACCTAGTTTATGTTCCAATTTTTCATTTAAATTTATGTTCCATGGAATTCTTAAGTTCATGAATCTTTCATTTCATTTGAACATTCAACTCCACAAGTATATTATATAGTTGATTTGGTGTTTGAGTGGTGAAGAATCTAGACATACATGTTGTCTCTAGTTTGAACTTTATTTTTTATATGTTAATTTAATGTGACATTCAATAATTTTAAATGATCGTCTGGATTTTCATGTATCCTAATCATCACATCCTAATTATTATTTTCATTAGGTAAGCTCCCCCATCCTAATCATCAAGTTAAGATCATCTTATCAGGTAATAGTTCCCATTTAACCATAATCATCTTAGAATCATCCCTTCAAACCTAATCATTCATTAAATCATGTTCTAATTTCACATTATCAACCTAATCTTATCCTAATCAAATGGACTAGAATCTAATCCATCTATCCTCATCAAAAATATAATCATTTAAATTATCCATCTAGATCCATCTCAACCATACATCCATTCTCCATCCTTAACCAAAAATCATCACTTGAACATCAAAATTTGGTTTTAAGGTCTCAATCTAGTCCATACATCATATTGTCCTTTTGTCATCACCCAAAGCTTTCAAAATATAGGGACCTTATCATTAATATGGACTATCATCCATTTCAAATCCAATCTCCTAATAAAAATCAAGGTCCCTTAAAATTTGATTTCATCTTTAATCCAAATTTTCTTAAGAACATTAGCCTATCTTAAGTATAGTTATCAAATCCATTTTGTGAATGTTAGATTGTATCCAGGTTCTCTTGGATTGGTCTTTCTTGTTCACCTCAAGGTGCATTGGAATATATGAACATTGTAGTGAATCATAGTGATGGTGTTTGGGGTGCTTGAGATAGCTACATTTTGGCATCAATTTAACTTTGTTTGTACCATGTATAGCTTAAGACCATGTATGTAATGGTCCATCTTTGGTCACCTAATTATATATGGATTGATCAATTTTTAATTTATATAGAATTGTCATTTAGGAAGATCTAGATACTTAAATATTATGTGCATAACTTGAGATTTAAATATATCAATTTCCAATTGCATATATTTAAAATGTTCCATGGAATTCTTAAACTTTCGAGAATAGAAATTTGATTTCATTTACATTCAACTCCACTTAAATAGCTCATGGACCATCTAGATTGAACTTTATTTGCATGCATAATAAAATTCATTTACATTCATTTAACATAGAGTAAATCAAATGTAAATCTAATCACATTATTCTAGATTATATGGAATTCTTAAGTTCACTTGAATATATTTGATTTCATTTACATTCAACTAGACACAAGTATAGCTCATCATCTATTTCAAGAATTATTTGCATGCACATTTAAATGAACATGTGTATTAGATTATATGGAATTCTTAAGTTCATGTATACCATGATATATGCACAATTTATGTATTTAACCTAGAGTGACTTTAAAAATGAACATTTAAAGCTAAGAATTCAAGTTATCATCTATTTGAACCAAAATTAAATTTTTATGTTCTCAAGCATATTGCATTCAAGCTTTTCTATTTCTTGACCTATGTATTAAAGACAAATTCATTTCTATTTATTTAAATTAATTGTACATGCCCATCTTTTTAAATTTACAAATAGCAACCATTAGATAGTGGATGTAACATTTTGATTTCACAATGTAAATAGATGTACAACAAGTGCATTTGAACAAACCATAATAAATTTAAATAAAGGTACTTGAACTTAAGTGTAAAACCATAAATTAATAATGCACGAAGTATTTATAGATGTAATGTAAGTGTTTGAACCATAATAATGCACGTATATAACAAACCTATTCAAACCATAAAACATAAATGTATGAATGTGATGTAAATCATAACAAGTATATGTACCATAAAACATAAGTACAGTATGTATGCAAATGTTCAATACATAAATCATAAAAAGTGTCTCCAACATAATAATCTGATCTCAAACATGTAATATTGTAAAATAGATCTCAAAGAAAGGGATGCTTGGTATGAATAGAATCATCAGATCTCTGGCCCAATCTATCCCTCAATCTCTCCCTCAATGCATGGCTCGATCTCTCCCTTGATCCATGGCCCGATATCTCCCTCGATCCATTTATTGATCCTTCTGCTGATCCAAGATGTGTGGATCAATGTCTCGATCCAAGATCTCCTAATCTATGTCCTAAGCCTCGTCCCAACCCCTGCATGTGTTCAAGTATGTACACATGTTTAAATTTAATTTTTAATACATGTATATATATGTGTACATATATGTAAAATTATATAAAATTGTACAATGTACTTGGTTCAATGTGTTCAAACTTATACATCAAGTAATTAATTTTTTTATTAAATTTAAATGTACCTCGGCTGCATACTACGCAGGATCTCCATCATGCTCCAAATTTCCAAAGTCTGACAAATCACCATACTACTTAAAATTTTCAAGTACACAATTTCAATAAGGAGTTAAACAACTAGACTTTAAAAAATGCATTACATATTAACTTTTTAGAACACAATTTTATATGTATAAATTATATTCAAGTACTTCTCGTGCCTGATTGATGGCTCTACCAATGTCACTAAGATCACAAGTATGTAAGGATATCGTAGGGGGACCTGTAGCACGCACAGTATTAGTGCCAAAAAGAAGCTAACCATATGTCCCATAGACAAGATCAGGTGCTGCAGTAGCCTCAATGTGACCTGTAATATCCTAACGACTACCTAGACAAGCTAAAGGATCGATAGAAACATGATGTGCATGGGATCCTGTAGGTTGATGTGGAATATCCTCTGCATTTTCCACCCTGTGGCTCGTATATGTACTAGGATATTGTTGTCTAATAAATTCATGTACCTGGTCAAGAGCCATCCCATGGTCCTCACTGATAACCTGATATGCTACTAGTAAATCCAAAACTGAGACTCTACACATATTATGTAGAGTCATGTGGGTCATCTACTTGACATCTGAAAGAGTAGGTAGATTGACATGAATAAATGGATCATAGGATGCAGATGTAGCCTCAGTGGGAGGAAGGCTGACCCGGGGGTGTAATAAGTATCTACCAACTCGATCAAATGAAATATGATCTATTTGCATCGTAATAGAGGCAATGTTATCAAAAGTTTTCCTCTGAGTGGAGCATGTTGCTACCTCCCCTGCTGCTGCCAATTCCAAATGTTTTGGCAAAACCAAAAGGTTTGGGCCAACTAATGCCCTCTTGTCCATAGGCGGTGGAAAATCTGCACATCTAAACTGTGGTTTGTCAGAAAAACAACCTTTACCTTGGCTAGCATGCTCAAGATAAGATGTGTAGTCCACCTCTATATGTAAATGAAATTTTGCATATAACTGTTTGAAAAAATATTGTGGCAGCTTATCATTGTGAGGCCATCTATGATGTGTTGCCAACCATCTAGGGTATATGAATGGCGCAACAAGAGAATCTACACACCTCATAACCACATATCCTCTAATTTTATTTTTTCCTCTATAAAATGGGAACATGGATAACACATTTTCACCTGAAACTAATTTGGAAACTTCTCTATGTTTCACTATGCCTGTAACACTCCTGGAAAGAGACAAATAAAACAGCTCAATGTTGATTTCATCATAAGGATTGTATGATCGAATTGTCTCGATCATTTTATAAATCTCCTGTCTAATAGTGACTAATTTATCTTGATTAGCCAAATTGGGGGAGTTGTGAATTTTTTTCTCTAAACATTTTAGAACATTGTCTAATCTAGCAATACTATCCTGAAATAAATTTGATCTAGTTTGAGCATCTTGCTCGGAACGAGGGGAATGATGAGATCCCTCATCGGCCATGCTATATATAGTTGTATATGTAAATAGATAGAGATTTGCATATGATTAAAACAAAATATAAATGTGATGTTAAAAACAAATCTAAATTGAAATTTTTTCAAAACAAAAACAAATATATATTTAAATTAAACAAAATTTTCAAGTTTCAAAACTAAAGCATTTTTAACTTTAAATATTTCTAATGAGATAATTCAAACTTTATATCTATCTCTATGTTCAATAGTTCACCTTCTGTAACAACTTAGATAGCATAGGAAATTTGACAACTCCAAAGAGACTTTCAATACATTTGTGCATGATGTATATATATATATATATATATATATATATATATATGACGTGCATGTGTACATGTGTATGTATATATATATATGTGTGTGTGTGTGTGTATGTGTGTATGTACATGCACATACATATGTATGTATGTATGTATGTATATATACATACATGTACACACATGTACATGACATATGTATATACATAAATATGTATGCATAAATATATATATGTACATGCATGTGCATACATATATTTATACATACATACATACACACATACACATATATGCATTATACATACACACATACACATACATATATGCATTATGCATACACACATACACATATGTATATAATACATACATACATGTACACATACACACATGTACGTGCATTATGTACATAATGTATACATGTATACACATACATGCATATATATGTACACACATGTACATACACATATGTATACATGCACATGTACACATGGTGAACTAGAAATTTGGGGTTTTCAATTTTGAGTTTATAGAAATGTAAATTTAGGCAAAATTTATGTATGTACATACACATACATACACATGCATTTACATATATATGTGTACACATGTACACATATGTACACTCAAGTACATATACACATAATTTTACACACATACATACATATACATATGCATGTGTACATGTATGTACACACATACACACATGTAAGGTGAACCAACTTGTTTTCAATTGTGTTTCATACAAGAATTGTGAGTTTGTGCTTCCTTTAGGTATTTGCTTTGGTGTTGGATGGATTCTTCCATTTCATGGAGAATTGAAAACAGATTTGAATCAGTCTTTTTGTGAAATCTTTTAATTGTGATTGTACTAATAATTATGTATGTGAACTGTGAAAGGCTGTTGAAAGCTGCAAGTGAATTCTGACAAAATGCTTTAGAGAAGTGTGGTATCGATGAATAGAATCACTTGTGTTAACTGTTAACTATCACAGATTAGACAAGTGTACCTTGAATTGTTCAACTAAAAAAAGCTAGAAAAAAGTATTGATTTCGAGTTTTATTTTTGTTTTGAATTTTTAAGGCACCCAATTGATCATAAGGGAGAAATTTAAATTTTCTTTATGTTTTGATTTTTTAAACGCACCTTGTTCATCTTTCCAGTGCATGAAGAGAATAGACAAAGGATTTAAAGTTAAGAAATAAAATGATAAAGGTGAATGGGAGGTTTCAGAGGCTAATTTCATATCTTAAATCTAAGAGGGAGTACCTTCACTAATTCAGACTGGATTACCTTCATCATTTGCAAACTGGGTCACCAATACATGGATACCCTGAGTACAAAAGGGTGAAAAGAATAAGAAAAAGCAGTGCCATTATATGAAGGTCATTGCAAGTTAAAGAAAGTGTGCCCTCTAGGTGAGGCATGTGAGTGATGTAAAATACATATGTGGTTATAGAGATTTGCATTGAGCACTATATCTTGGCGAGGCTACTTAAACAAGATGGTTGTGTAAACTTTGTGCCTTCTGGGTCAATTGATGTGCATGTAGAATGTCTGTGTTTTGACTGTGTTGTGTTGGGTCTTTCTCTCCTCACTGTTGCAGTTCGTAAATTGTAGAGATTGTTAACTACAAATAGGGTTTTTGTAAAGATTTTTAATTACAAAATGGGTATTAGAGGATTCTATAAATACCTATAGGAAGGGCTATATTTATGTACAGTTCTTGCATTATTTTAAATGTAATAGATAATTTAAAGCCTATACTAGGAAGAGAAAGTTCTGGGTATTCATTCAGATTAAGGGTTTTATCTCTCAGAAAAGAAGCCTGTTGCAGTTTCTTAGTTGCCTTGACATTCATTTTTGTAGCTTAATATATGCACTTGTAAGTTGTCTCAGCATTATGTAAGTTGTAAAGACCTTCGTAAGTTAAATCACATTATTTCCATAAAAAGAATAAAATTGCATAATAGAATCTGCAAAGTATGAAGAGGGAAAGAAATTGCAAGGTTGATATGTTTTTAAACCACACTCCCTTTCCCAGTTGTCAATGTAAACCCACATTAGATTTGAAAACAGAAAAAAATAAGATATGTTATTTTTAGTGTTACTTTTTGCTTTGTTTCTAATGATTCAACCACTGATCTATAAAGAAGCTCACTAACCCTCTATTGCTTATAATCCTTCTTAGAGAGTTTCATTTTCATTTACATATTTCTCCATTTTCTTAAGAACAATTATACAAAATAAAACACAGTGGCTCCCAAGAGACTTGCATTTCTAAGAATGCCCATAATAAAACAAAAAAATGTAAATTAATAACCAAATATAACAGAAGCACAAAGAAAAGTAATTTCTTTCCACGGGCACAAAAAGGATCAGAAAATAACGTAAAATCCACTGCCAAATCAAGTGTAAACTGAAACAATTTAGAGAACTTGATATATATTAGAGTTGTCAATCTTGAACTCAGTCGATGAACTCTCGCACCAAAACCTTTTTCCCGAGCATGCAAAATGGTTGGGCTATGATTTTTTTTTTCAAGCGTTTTGCTCGATACGTTTTCGGCAAAGGTACTGCCACATAGGTGCCATGTCACTACCCCATGGCTTCGGTCGAAACCCTCTCGTCCAAAAACGTGTCGGCCAAAAGTAATTCGCTCAAAATTACTTTTTTGGCCGAAAGTGTGACATAGGTTTGTGCTTTTACCCAACACACGGTTCTTACATGGTCTCTCAAGGGATGCATATGCTCAAGTTTCATCATAATCATGGTTTCATTAATTATTAACACCAAAAAGGGTTCCTTTAAATGATTTGCATCAGTTAATAGTTCTTAATGATAAACAAGGAATTCTAACACAATTGCTAATTTAGTAAGCCTAAATTATAACACTTCCATCTAAGGACATCAAGTTCTCTAATTAGAGCTCACCAACTTTATTATTCATAATGCAAAAATTATGCAAAAATCCAAAAGTCTAATTGGTTCAATGGCCACACTGATCACAAATGAGAAATTACCTTTACAAAAACCATAGTAGCTAGGATTTGTTATCCTATTCACTCATACACAAAATGGAAAACCACAAAGAAATTAGTTTCATGTTACTTTTGTGTCTACTAGATATTTTTGTTAGAATTTATCCTTGTTAATCTCTAAGGCTAGTGATGAAACTTGAGAGCATTCTATCCTATTAGAGTTTCGAATACAAAGGAAATGAATTATCACCTCTTAGACTGGTTTAATTACATAGTGAGTCTAGAATTGATTTTTCAATATAGTATTGAAACCTTGGTACTTTGTTTCACTCTATTAATTAACCACATATCACTAAAATTAGTCGAAATTAGTAATTATCCTTATCCCTTTACTAGCAATAATTACAAACTTGATCTAAACATAATCAACGTTTGAGTCATACTAGAGATATTTGGGCAACACTATATCCTTCAAAACATCATACACTCAATAATAATAATATCATTCTTAAACCATTTAATTCATTTTTCTTAAAATGCAATCCCAATACTCTTATATTAACAAGGTATACCCCTCTAAAATTCCTAACCTACCATAAATAGTCAACAAAAACAAAATATAAATATCATAAGTTAAACTTCAAAACATCCTTCTTACATAGAAGATGACTATCTATAAAACCTGCAAGTAGCAAGAATTTTTTATTAATTTCCATAGATGCATGAATACCCATACCATTATAGGATAACAAACCTTATATATAATAGTACCTAGATCATGTTGGATGTAACTTGTACCATGAAGGTTCAATTTAAGATTCACTCAAATATACTTGTAATTGCAAATACTATCATGCTAAGACAACAACCATATCATAACATGTTCTTTGATATGATTACCAAATATTATACATGAATTCATATTTAAAACTCAACCACTAATCTTCTACTTGGACATATTAAATAAAAATTCATACTTTATGTCATTATCTTATAATTATTGCTAATAAGTATGGTAAGAACTTTTGTCATAGTCTTTAATTTTTTTTCTTCAAGATAAATGCATCACCTAAAATATAGTGCATTATGCAATTATAAGGAGGAATTCTTATCTTTTATAATAAATACTGAACACACAATAGTATTTTCTAAGGCCATTGTAGAATTTTAGAGTCAATTTTAGAACACTAAAATAATTGAAAGAAATGCTCTAGAAAAAGTGGTTGTCAAACCTAATCTTTGTCAAAATAAAGGATTTTCTTTTTAATCTTAATTCAGCTATAATATTTGAGGATAACCCTCATCTTTAAATTATGAAATTTCTTATAATAATCTCCATACCTTGAACAATGCACTTAAGTTAAAGCTAGTGCATATCAATAATCTTCTTCAACAATTTTAGAGTAGTTAAAGAAATATCAATAGTACTATATTCATAATCATCTTCACATGTGGTACGTAATGACATTATCCTTCAATTGGAAACATATTTTCGTGTCTTAGTAGGTAACAAAATCATATTCGTTGTTGATTCCACTAAGTGTAACCTTATGTGATACCTAAAATTCTAGATGGGTTTAATAAGAAAGGCAAGCCTATAAGAAAACCATCCTTATGCAAAATAAAATATATAATTAATAAAAAAAAACTAAGTACTTGTTTTGTTGTTCACTATGCTCCATGAAATCCATAGTCCCGATTCATCTCTCACATCTACCAAGGTAGTTGCAACTCTAATATCTAACAAAATTTCCCTCCTTTATGCTTTAGTAGACATTTATTTCTTCTCCTAAATCTCCCATTTTATCTTATGCACAGAGGATGTGGGTTGCATCTGGGGAATTTTCCTATCAATTTCATTTGCTTGAGATATTCTAAAGCCTTTTTCAATAAATCAATTCTGAGAAGATCACATGTGTATATCCTTCATCAAACCATTTTCCTTCTGGAACCCTTCACGTCTTATTCCTATGTCAAGTTCCTTTGCATTTTCCTTTTGTGTTAATATCATTCTTATATTTTCTCTACATGTCATCCCCCCCTTAAATCACGTTTATCTATCACACGATGTTCCCAATGGTGCCCCAAATCTATCTCACCCAACTTTTAGATGCCCTCCTACTCTATTCTTCTCCTATTAATCTTTGTTGCTCACACCCTCATGGTATCGCCTAACTTAGACTACCTGAAGTCATGCCTTTATGGTGGGTCACAAGTCATTCATCCTTCATGAACCATTTTTTCCATTTTTTCTTATAAAAAATCTTTTAAAGCCTTTTCAACTAATTCACTTCATTTATATCCTACAATCTATGCATTACATGAGATCAAATATTCCCTCTCCATTCTCTTTTCCTCGCACCAATATCTTCCTTTCCTATCCCACATACTTTCTCTTCCCTTCTTTCACACTTTTTCCTAGAGGCAAAGGGGTCACAGGGGTTTATAAACTCCTAGCACCATTTTCTTTTTTTCATGTGACTTGAAATTTTGTACAATCAAGGAACTAGAATGCCATATCACTTTAATGGCATTGTAGGAACTATCTAGGCACAACACCATCATGCCCATATGTGTGATTGAATGCATTGATGGATGGTAATTATGTGTTCCTTTTTGTTCATTTTTTTTTCATGGTGTCCATGTTTCTCATTTAATTTGTCATTAGCAACTTTATTTGTGTAATAACATTTTCTTAATTTTACTAGTATGAAACCCATACTCATGCCACTACTTCCCCTATAACCATTTGATATTCTTTGACTTCATGGGATATGATAACATGGTAGCTTTTTGTAACTCTATTTTTATAAAATCAAGCACATAAGTAGTTGTTGACATTGGCTATCATTACCTTTGTCTTGCTTGCTAAAGTTGAGTATCTCTTGTAACTTTTATATGTATGGAGATGAAGCATGGATTAAAATGGGTCATTACATACATTGGAATTGGGGAGCTTGATATTTCAAAAGCCTTGCATAGAGATTCTACAAGTTAACATTAATCTTTATTTTATGAGATAATACATTGAGTGTATGAATGCTTTTGGAGGAAATGTTTTCTAATAGATGAAAGTCCATTGATTTAAAATTTAAAATTTTAGAGGTCGAATTTGTGCGATACAAGATTAATCTGACATTGTTGGGTTTCTTGAAATAAGATAATGGTCATGTTAATGTGGAGCATGAATATTTGAACATAGTAGACAATAATAGACATAATAAATAGTAAATGTTTAAAAATATAGATAGATACAAATAATACATGAAAAAATATATACAAGAATATATAAATTAAAAAGATAATATATAAATAAAATGAATCTGATTTTTCAAAAATACAACATTTGTTGATATATAATTATACTCCCCTAAAATAATCCAAAACTAAATAAAAAATAACTTTAGTATACAAATTTCACAATTGCATAATTAAGTTAAAAAACTAGAACAGTGAAATCCCCTAGCTAGCCACACACTCCTAAAAATTTAAAATTCAAATTAGAAATGCAATGACAATGCGCCTGAAGAAAAAAGGAGGAAAAAAACATCACAACCTGTATTCTTTGAATATTCAGGAATAAAGCAGAAGAAAGCAGCAGCAGGAATTCATAATGGTAAGATACAATTCTCTTCAATTACATTATCGTAGGAGGATTCTGCCATTCCTTTCATGTTTACAATTTCTACAAATTACTTTGTATTTCCTTTCTTTTCCATTTGCTGGTGATAACACCCAAAAGCTTCATTTGTAGTAGCTTTTTGTAGAGTTGGATCTTATTTTGTTAAGATGGGTGTTGATGAAGGCCCTTAATGTTATATGTATAGTGCAATCATCATATTTTGGAGATCCATGTGGATGAGGAGCGGATAAAGATTGATTCTCTTTCTTCGCCAAAGAACCCACTCGAAGAAATTGTAGATAGCAAGGGCAATATTCTTCTGCTCAGGAGGAAATTGTTGCTCATCACATTGAATTGAAAGAGTCAATGATTGAGAGCATCATATTAGATCGAATTGAATTCATGCAACAATTCATACAATGATGTTTTATTGGAAGAAAAATAGCCTAAAAGCATACAATAGATTGCTACATTTAAACTTTTGCTTCTATGCTTCCTAGTTGCTATTTTATAGCCTCTGCACTTTGACTTATTTATTTTTATATATTATATTGTGATAAAATTTTGTTGATTTATGCTTTTGATTGGATTTTTCTACTTCTTTTCATTCTAATTGGTTGTGAAATTATGTAGGACCATTGTTAGGAAAAGCACAAATACATACATATTTAATGATCTTTAACTAGTTATAGACTTACATTCATCTTTTATGTAGCTTTTGTGTTGATTGTTGTCCTGAAGTTCCTATGTAGCTCTTCATACCTTGCATATGGTTCCAAATTTGGCATACATGTTTAGTAGGGCACATGCATCTATAAGATATAGCTGCCCTAAAGCATAGCTAGCATAATCCCACTTTTATTTGGGAGTGGGAGAGAGTGGGGAAGGGGAGGGGAAGTGGGAGTGGGAGTGGGAGGGAGAGGGAGTGGGAGAGGGAGAGAGAGTGAGAGGGAGGAGGTGAGGGAGGGAGGGAGGG
>VDFB02239530.1:0-48254 GCA_007258455.2 Sequoia sempervirens | reverse complement strand
TTGTTGGAAAATACACTATCCCCTATTGGAAAACACATTGTCCCCTGTTAGTTATTTCCAATGTTGGAAAACACTCCTTTCTTGGATAGAGCTTTCAATGTCTTGAATACTTTTATGTAGATTTCTAGCCACTTTTTTCTTAGCTTTGAGAGTGTCTTTATGATTAGAGAATGTAGATGTTTCTTTTAACAAGTTATTTACAAGACTTGTCTACCCTTTTAGATAAGCCTTTCATGTCTAACCTCTTGACTTTATCCACTTCTACATTGTCATTTGCCCATTGCACATACTGCACATGCACCTTCCTCAACTTCTCAAGACTGGGAAGAATTTCTTCAGTTAATACACTATCTATCTCATTCACTTCGGTCTGTAGACTTCTTTAGATTCCTTGTCCATTTCAACTTCTCAAGATACTAGTGGATGCATTTTAATGCTTTTGATATGATACTAGTGGATGCAAGGATACTAGATCAACAACTAGCTAACATACAAACTTTCTTGCCCCTACTTAGACCATATTGACTATACAATTACATCATAGCATGAAGAGGATCATTACACCAAATAGATGTTTCATTACTATGAGATATGGTTAGTTTTGGTATTATTTAATAAACACACACTCATTTGTGATTTGGGACACCAAGCCACTCTCACACATAATATTGCATGCAACAATCCTAGTGGCTCTCAAAATCACATGCCCTCTCCTCTACACCATTACTCAAAGTGAGATAAAGTGTAACACCCTCAAAGACATAACCCTAGAGGAAGTTGCAATATACTACTCAAACGCATTATTTTTTTTTTAGTACAAAATAAAAGCAAGATCACTATCCATTGCCAATAACCTTCTAAGGTTACGATCGAGATTACTTAAAACCCAAACAAGAAACATGAATTTAAAACATGTCAAATAAAGCATCAGATAAGATACATCACATCACACCAATAAACTATTGGTCTATAATTATCGATCAAATCGCACACACATGATACAACATCTCAATAACTAAAAACACATCAAAGCAGACACAGACACACTGTCTAGCCAGAACGCAAAATGGAGGGGTATTACATCCTCCCCCCCTAGGGTCAGGCTTACTCCTGGAAGCCTACAAGTACCCTTAGTACAAACTCCATAAAATCACACATATACAATGGTTCTAAAACTGAGCCACTCCACACCTCAGCATAGAAACAATAGCAACCCGTACTATAATCAACCCAACCAAGCACACTATCAATCTATGCAAATCAACATGGTAAAACAACTACCAACTACATCTCCAAAACACATATCCATGGATTAACATACATAATACACATATGCACCATTACACATCACCGGGAATCATCACAAGGCCACACATAGTGCAATATCATTACAATGTTTACTCAAGACAAGGTTTGCAAGATTAACACTTCAAAATTCATTTAACATTTTGCATTTTGAATCAAGGTACAATAATTTAACATCTACATGATTTCTTAAGACTCAACAACAAAGTTGGGGACTATAGGCCTCACCAACAAGATGCACCTATTATGCAATTATCAGTAACATGCAATGGTTTCACTAATTCCTTTTCTCTAAACTTTTACTTACTGCAACACAATTTTCTATTCCTATTATACATTTTCCATGATTATGAATGCAACTTGGGGACTTAGGTCCTTTACCCAAGGTTTGATCACAACCCGAAGTTGCAATTAACTACTCAAACGTACTAATTTTTTTTTTGTTTAAGTACAAATAATGTATGCAAGTTCACTACCCATTGCTAACAACCTCTAAGGTTACGAGACTGAGATCACTTAAAAACCCAAACAAGAAACATGAATTGAAACCATGTCAAATAAAGTATCGATAAGATACATCACATCACACCAATAAACTATTGCTCTATAATTATCGATCAAACGCACACACATGATATAAAGCATCCTCAATAACCAAAACACATCAAAAGCAGACATAGACACACCGCCCAAAATTCGTATCACGCAAAACCAGGGGTATTACATAAAGGTAGTAATATATATCAAATAGATTTACTCACACATCAACAAGGATAGGAATACATTTTTCCATTGCATAGGATTTAGGGTGAATCCATTTCTTATTTAGACTCTAAAGAACTTATGAGGATGATCGTTGAGACCTTAATACATGATAAAAAAAATAGAATAATAATTTCACTACCATACCTTAATGGTAATCAAGAATAATAATAATTTCTAAAGAGGGTGTATGAGGCTAGATATTGAAATAATTTGGTCCCTCTTAATTAGAATAATATGCATTTCATCAATAGTAATTTAAGGAAAGTATGTCTATATTTTCTAAAGAGTGTGCCAATTAGTTTGATTTGTATATTGTCCAATCTTGATTTCCTAAACAAGTTTATGGGAATTATGGTCAATATTAGTGGTAATGGTGTCAATTATGTCCCTTGATTTTATTTTTGAATGTTTTAGGTTTATTTTTTAGGATGTTGGATAGTTGTGAAATATGATAAAGGGGGGAAATATGGCTTGAGTTATATGTTGAATATCAAGTATAAATTCAAGTATTGAGGGAGGTCAAGAATAATTGGTTTATGAAACTTGAAACCAATACATTATCTATCTCATTCACTTTGGTCTACATCTTTTGAAGTATTTTTAGAGTAGATTCCTTTTTCATTTCATATATTCTAGTACTTGCACAAAATAATTGCATGCTGGAAAACACAATGTCAGTTTCCATTATTTCATTTTACATGTTCAAAGTTAAACAATGGAGAGTATGGGGGGGTTATAGTTTAGGGATACATAAAAATAACCAAATTGATACAACATACATGGTGACTACTTTAATCCATACAAAGACCCTTATCTAGTTTAAAATCCAAATATTTAATACCCCTTATCTAAAATTATGTACTCGTTTAATCCATCCCCTATTTATAAAACTATTTTTCTCACATGACACATAATTTAAGTCAAGGATCTTGTATATCCCCTTAATCCATCCTCTTAGGAATAGAGGTATAGAGGGATAGAGGGATAGGGGGAGGGAGAGACATGGAGAGGTAGGTAAAGAGAGGTAAGGTTGAAGGAATAGAGGGATAGGTAGGTAGAGAGAGTGATGGGAGATAGGGAAAGTAGAGAGGGAAGAGGAAATAGAAGTAGATGGAGGGGGGAAGTTGGGAAGGACAGAGAGGTAGGTAGAAATAGAGGTGGGTGGGATGGATTGACGGAAAGGTAGGTCAAGAGGGAGAGGGTGAGTGCAGATAGAGAGAGGGAGGGAGGGAGAGGTGTGTAGGTACATAGAGGTAAGGTGCAAGGAATAAAGAGAGATGTAGGTAAATCTAAATACAAAGGTAGGGTGGGAGAGGTATAAAGAGAGAGATCTTGTGAGAGAGAGAGGGGGGAGGGAGAGGTAGATAACTACTTTTCAAATTTATCTCTCCCTCCCTCTATTATAATCTAGTGATAACTACTTTTCAAATCTATATCTCCCTCCCTTGCTCACTGACTAGTACCTTATGTTATTTCTACAATTGTGAAATTTTATATGGACTTGGATATTTTAACCTTTTCAATTTTAACTTGTCAACCATCTCTTTTGGTGCTAAAATATATTTACTACCATTTTTTGAATTTATAACACTTATATTTAGTCTTGTATATATTTCTAAAGAGACATCTCCTTTGTACTAGTTCTTTATCGATACCATCACTGTTTAAAAAAACTCTAGTTGCTCTATCACTTTCTTCTTTAATAATTCATAGCTTTTATAAGGCATTTGAATATTTCAAACTCTCATCCACATGCCTTATAAACACATTTGAGGAAAATTTTGAATGATTAATTATGATGATTGCATCAATTACATGGTAAAAGTGATCCTTCAATTGTTCAATTAATCAATTATAGTGTAAATATGGATAACATTAATCATTTATAGTTTCATGCAATGGATTATGCAATGATGATATATGTTAGGTTTAGGGTTTAAGGTTTAAGGTTTAACCTAATGGATTAATGCAATGATGATGATGGATTAACCCAAAGAGAGACATAAAGATGGTGTTGAAAGACCTTATAATGAAGAAATTGAAGAAAGAGGAAGTAGTAGTTCATAATGAAATAAAAGAATACATGAATAATAGATAGATGGAGGATGATATGGTAGATGCAGTGAAACAACCTTCATCATAGAATTAAGGTTGTATAGAGAGAGAGAGAGAAGTAAGGTTGATTCATCATTAGTGCCTCCTTCTCCTATATTATTTAAGATGCCTTCTCCTATAGAATTTGATTCTTTCAACATATGTTGCTCATTCTAGTGAGCTCTATTTTGAAATAGAGAAAGATCTTAGGACTTCAACTCTACTTGAGATTTCAAATGTGAAAACTTCTTTTGCAATGGCAACAATGTTGCAATTTCTACTTTAATTCCCTCCCACCCTACCACTCCATATCTCCCTCCTTGCCTCTTTCTCTCCCTCTATCCCTCAACCCCTACAACTATGCATCTCACTCCTTCCCTCTTTCTCTCCCTCCCTCTATCCCTCCTACCCTACCACTTCCTATCTCCCTACATCCCCCTCTCTCTCCCTTAGATTAATAAATTTATATTAGCCTAAAATTAACCTAATGAATTAATGCAATGATGATATATGTTAGGTTTATGGTTTATGGTTTAAGGTTTAACCTAATGTAGAGAGAAATAGAGGAAGGAGAGAGAGATATGTAGTGTTAAGGTGGGAGGGATAGAGGTACACATATAAAGAGGGGCTGGGAGAGGTATGTATAGAGAGAGTGAGAGAGAGGGAAGGAGGGAGGGTGGGAGGGATAATCTGAGGAGTAAGTGGAGAGAGGTGAGATAAAGAGAAGTAGAAAGGGAAGGAGAGAGAGGGGAAGAAGGAGAAAATTAGAGAGGGAGGGAGGGGGAGATGGATATAAATTCCCTATTTGAGACTTATATAATCTATTGATTATTATATAACCTTGGAGATGATTACCCGAAGGACTTTTCCCTAGTGCCCCATACTATAATTCTATTTAGGAGGCAACTGAGGCTTAGAAAACTAGAGTGAGAAAGGGAATTAGGAAGGGATGGAGAGAGGTTTTGAGCCAACGATTTAGAGTACCTGCTACCTCCAGTTTCGTGTTTCCATTTTTCCATTGCACATAGTGCACATGCTCCTTCATCAACTTCTCAAGAGTAGGAAGGATCTCTTCAATCAATACATTATCTAGCTTATTCACTTTAAGTGTTTTTAGAGTAGGAAGATAGTGATGGCACCTTTATTAATTAGGTGTTGTATTTATGTTTTAGTGCTTTGCATTGATTAGAAAAATGAGCTATCACTTAATGATATGCACATGCACAAGAGAGAGGTGTTGAATGAAAATGGTTAGGACCTTTCTTATTTGGATGAGGAACTACAATGATCAATTAAGATTCTAAAAGAATGGATAGGAAATGTGTGTGAGGGAAAAAGAGGGGGAAGGAGGGAGATAGGAAGTGGTAAGGAGATATGGTGAGAGAAGGTTAGGAGGGATGGTGAGAGAGGAGAGATAGAGAGAAGTATAAAAGGATGTGGGGAGGGAGAGATCTAGCGAGGTAGGATGGGAGGGATAAAGGGAGAGAGAGGAAATGAGGGAGACATGTAGAGGTAAGTAGATAGAGGTAAGGTTGAAGGAATAGATGAAGAAGTAGGTAGAGAGAGGGAGGGGAGATAGGGAAAGGAGAGAGGAAAGGGGAGAGATAAGTAGATAGAGAGGGGAAGTTGGGAAGGAGGGAGATGTAGGTAGAAAGAGAGGTAGGATGGGATGGATCAAGGGAAAGGTAGGTAGAGAGGGATAAGGGGTGATCCCACAAAGCTAGTTTACAATTTCTGGGAGAAATTGATTTTTGTTGAAATCACATATTTTTAGAAAATATAATGATTTAAGCCTTAAAAGGTTCCATTTAAAGAATTCCAATTGAAGAGGGTTTGATCAAACTACCTTAAATCAAACCCCCTTGGATAGAACCCCACTAGTTTTAAACCATACCTACAACAGAGTCTCCTTTACACCTATCAAAATGCCGATAAAAAACCATTTTTGATTTACCTTTTGGGGGATCAAATGAATTCATTAATTTTTTTTGTAAGTATGTAATCCTTATTATAAAATTCCCAAAAAGTATAATTTTAAAGGAATTTAATTTAATTATTATATTTATTTTTTATTTCGAATGTAGGTTTTGATTTAAAATAAAGCTCTCTATGTTCCGCATGATGTGGGAAAAAATATAAATCATTAAAAATGAAAATATTACAAGTGCACCAGAGCATTGAAGTCCTTGATCCAACAAATAAAAAATTTGAATTTTTATACAAAAAGTTACGTGCTATACTAAGTATCCGAATTATAATTATTTGAATTCAAAACTTGATTAAAGAAAAATTATTCAATAAAAAAACATCTAACCAAGTTGAAGCATTAGATATTAGAGTTACAAATCTAAATTCAAAGAATTAGAATTTTATCCTTCATGGAAAAAGTTATGCGTTATACGATGAGCGTCACTTTTTTAAAATATTGTTTTCTGAAGAAAAAAAACTAGTTTTTGAGGGAGATGGAAAAATAAGTGCAATCTAATTTCAAAAATTTTGAAAAAAAATATATTTAGAATCTATATAAAAAATTTCATGAAACTCTAGTTTGCATCATCTTAAAATTCCTCACGGTTTAGCCGCTATAGGTGCCCGAAAGTGAAGATTTAGTTAAAAAAAATTATTTCAGTGTCTAGTTTGGCCAAAAATTGTAAACCACTATTGTGGGATCACCCTAAGGTGAGTGGTGATAGAGAGAGGGAGGGAGGGAGATGGAGGGAAAGAAGGAGGTGTATGTAGGGAAATATTCTTCTTATCTTTTACTTCCTTTTCTAAGTGGTTAATTTTAGTCTTCTATTGTTTTGCTACAATTTCAACACTTCCAACTATTTCTTTTTCTATGCTTAGATCTAATTTTGTAGTGTTGGAAAACAAACTATCCCCTATCAGTTATTTCCTTATGAAAAGTTTTTGTTTCATATGCACCAAGAATAGTTTTCATTAAGATATTAGTTTTTCTATATCCATACCATTTTCCTTTTATCCCCGCTTTGTTGAGAATGTCTTAGTGTAACAATATATTGATAAGTGACATATTATCATCTTTAGTTCATGGCCTAATCCCTATCCATCTTCATTGTACCTTGTTGCACATATCTCCATGTATTTTCTATCTACTTATCCCTATTTTGAATCCTTGTTAACAATTTTTCCACGCATTTATTCCCCACTCCAAGATCACCACCTTATAATTGTGGATCATTTCCACATGGCTTAATATTGATCCAAGTTGATCTTGAGGAGCATAAGCATAATCCTTAAATTCCAAGAGTAAAAATTCAAATTCCAATTTTCTTGCCTTTTCCATGGGTTGGTATGAGCCAACCTAGCACATGTTCCATGCAAGATGTTAGAATGCCATGATGTTTAAGTAAATTCAACATATACTTAAACACACACACACACACATGTTAACTAGAGAACACTTCTATTTTTAAGGGTAATAAAGTAATCTAATTTGTATTGATATCATATAGGCTACTTGCATGATTGTGAATGTTGTCTTCTCTCATTGTAGTGGAGAGAGGTTGTGTGTGTTTCGGAGAGAGAAGGGGAAGAAGAGAGATAGTAAGTGGTAAAGTGGGAGGGATAGATGCACATATAGAGAGAGGGTGGGAGAGGTATGTATAAAGAGAGTAAGAGAGAGGGAAGGAGGGATGAAGGGATGGATAATGTGAGCGGTGGGCAAAGAGAGGTTGTGTGTGTGAGGGAGAGAGAGGGAAGAAGTGAGTGAGTGATAAAAGGATAGGTAGGTGGAAAGAGAGATAGGGTAAAGAAGGTAAAACAGAGGGAGAGGATTCCTTTTTTATTTCTTTTCAAGTGTTTCCAAAGCAGATTCCATCTTTTCATATGTGTGTGAGAGAGAGGGTTAGGTAGAGAGAGGGATTCTTATTGAATACAACCCATGTATATATTATAATTGTCACTATATGGTTTGTCATCATGTTTATATCAAAGGTTCTTAATATGTTTTTCTAGGATTAAAATTTTAATTCTACCTTATTGGTTGTAACATATTTATGGAAATTTATAAAAACTGAAAGATCTAATTATATCTCCAATATTTGAAATTTACATGAATTTATAAGTTTATCCCTTGAGTTTGGATGGAGTGGTAGGGATCTTCGTATCTTTATTTGACACAAAATAAAATCAATTCAAAGAAAAATAGAGTATTTGAATAGGACATAGAATATTTGAATGTTTCCAAAGAAAATAGAGTATTGGTAGAAGACATGTTGCACAAGAGTTACAATGCTTATGAAGATTCAAGCAAATGAAAAATCCCAATAAATAAATTAGAGAGAGGTGAGTCATTGATCATGAAAAGAGTTTTGTTAAACAATGATGGTATTGATAAAGAACTACTACAAAGTAGAAGTATCTTTAGAATATATACAAGAATAAATATAAGTATATTTAGAATATCCAAATCAATATAAAAACTCACAATTGTAGAAATAACATAAGGTACTAGTAAGCGAGCAATGTTTGTTTAAATTTAATATAAGGATAAATTCATACATTTGTATAAAGAGAATAATTACACTATGAGGAGGGTGATAAAGAGAGGTAGGGTTGGTGAGGAAGGTATACAAAGAGTTAGGGAGAGAGGGAGGGGTAGGTAGTGGAGAGAGGTTGTGTGTGTGTGAGGGAGAGAGAGGGGGAAGGAGGGAGATAGGGAAAGTAGAGAGGGAAGGAGAGAGATAAGTTGATGGAAGGTTTTGTATTGTGCATGAATTTATGCAAGCAAAGAAAGTGAGAGATGATTGTATAAGTGAAGTTGAACAAATGAATTCAAAGATTCTTGAACTTAAGAATTCCATGAACAAATACAATTGGAAATAAATGATAAGGAAAACGAAAAAATAAGATCTAAGTCCAAAAAAAGAGAATCATATCACATTCATAAAAATATCACCATGATAAATGCTTGTGTATTTTCTTCACTCATGTTGGGGCCCATTTTGGCTTACCAACATCCATAATTAATGACTACGATCCATGAATTTTTTACTTTTGGTAGACATTGCGGACCATGTTAAATACATCAAGGAATTAGTCTATAGGCTTTCATTTGTAGATAAGAAAGTACATGGAGGAGGTCAAATACATTCTTGTAAATCTATTTCATGTATACTATGTTGTATAGCCACACATTTAGGATGATAACATCCCCTACTTACAACATTACTTCATTGTACTTATTCATAGTTCTACATTGCATAGTTCTTTCTAAACATGTCTTGGGTTCCAATCTAAGACATTTATTGACACATCCTACCACGCATGACCATCCAAAATGGAGTTAGATGCTCATGAACAAAAACTTGACAAGCCACATAAAAATTTTTATAGCATAAAGTGTATGTACCAATAAGTTCAATAAATTCTTACATTCTAATAATATAAATATAGAGAGTGACACAAAATTTGCCACAAACCTCACATATTTTATGTTGGTGACAAATTTGTTTTCATATTCAAAAGAACCTTGATATAAGGGACCACATCAAAATATTAAGCCTTTGTGATATGATTTTTATGTAAACCATCTCCACAAGCTAGTAAAAATTCCTTTATTCTTGACCTCCCTCAATACTTTAATTTATACTTGATTTTCAACATGGAACTCCTTAAGCCATATTTCCCCCTTTATCATATTTCACAACTATCCAACATCCTACAAAAATTAAACCTAAAACATTCAAAAATAAAATCAAGGGACATAATTGACACCACTACCACTAATATTGACCATAATTCCCATAAACTTGTTTAGGAAATCAAGATTGGACAATATACAAATCAAATTAATTGGTACACTCTTTAGAAAATATACACATACTTTCCTTAAATTACTATTGATGAAATACATATTATTCTAATTAAGAGGGAACAAATGATTTCAATATCTAGCCTCATATGTACCCTCTTTAGAAATTACTGTTATTCTTGATTACCATTAAGGTATGGTAGTGAAATTATTATTCAACTTTTTTCATGTATTAAGGTCTCAAGGATCACCCTCATAAGTTCTTTAGAGTATAAATAAGAAATGGATTCACCCTAATCCTATGTAATAGAAAAAATTATTCCTATCCTTGCTGATGTGTGAGTAAATCTATTTGATATATATTACTACCTTTATCTCACTTTGAGTAATGCTGCTAGACAAGAGGGCATGTGATTTTGAGAGCCAATAGGATTGTTGTGCAATATTATGTGTGAGAATGGCTTGGTGTCCCAAATCACAAATGAGTGTGTGTTTATTAACTAATATCAAAACTAACCATATCTCATAGTAATGAAACATCTATTTGGTGTAATGATCCTCTCCCTGTGATGTAATTGTATAGTCAATATGGTAGGTAGGGGCACTCTCTATATAATATATCATTGGTCATGACTCAAAAGTGATTTTTTAATAGCTCCAAAAGATTTTTTTTTGTTAATATTGGTGAAGTTTAGTAGCACATTATGAAGAGTATTATATCACATATCAACTAAAAACATTATATTCTATATAGTGGTTGTGTATGTGATTCATTAAAGGTTGAGGTCCCATGTTGTAAGCCCTTGAGACATGATGGTAAATGCAATTATATGAATTCATAATTCATATTTTTGTTAATTTATTATGTCATCAAATTCCTACAGTGAGCGTTTGTATAAATAGATCATTGAACTTGAGGTATTTTTCATTGCAATATATAGATAAGATGCCTCCATGAAGAGTGAGTAGAGTCCAACATGTAGTTAATATTGCTAAAAGGATAGAATAGATGTTTGAGATGATGAGGAATGCGTGGATTGGTTGGATGTATAAAAGAAGATAAAAGAGGTAGAGAAGGTGAACATAATATAGAGAGGTAGGTAGAGAGAGATCTATGTAACGTAGGAGAGTTAGAGAGAGGTGGTGTGTGAGAGAGAGAGAGGAGGGAGGGAGAGGTAGAGAGAGGGGTATGTAGAGTGAGGGAGATGTGGGGTGGGATGGTTAGAGAGAAGAGAAAGAGGGAAGGAGGGAGATAGAGACAGTGCTTATGAAGATTCAAGTAGATGACAATTCCCAATTAATAAATTAGAAAGAGGTGAGTCATTGATCATGAAAAGAGTTTTGTTAAATAGTGATGGTATTGATAAAGAACTAGTACAAAGGAGAAGTATCTTTAGAAATATATACCAGATTAAATATAAGTATCTTTAGAATATCCAAATCAATAAATTCATGCATTTGTATAACGAGAATACTTACACTATGATGAAGGACAAAAAGAAACATACTCTAGGGATAGAGAGAGGGAAGGGGGAGATAGGGAGTGGTAGGGTGGGAGGGATATAAGTTCTCAATAACATAAGGTGTAATATAATAAAGGTCTCAATAAACTAGTGCTATAGTATCAACTCCCTAAGTAAATACTAACTATCTCACTCTACTCATTGATCACTACCTTCACCATCTAAGCATGGTTGTATTCTTCTCTCTTGAAAAGTGGGTGAAAATCAAATCAATAACAACCTTTCATAGGGATGGAATGGGTCATGAAATTGAACTAAATTTGGATCCTAAATGTATCCTTTGTGTTATCATCTCCCATCAAAATTACCTAGTCTTGTCTCTCATCCTATAAATATTTCTTGCAATACAAGTATATCCATTAATGTTCAAAACTTTAGTGGTGTTCCCTTGCATAATGAGAAAATGTGGGTTGTTGACATTGAGCTACACAAAAAGAAAAAGGTTCTTGTACATGCAAGGGTTGTGTATTTAGTGGCAATTGATCTAGCACTTATTTACCCCTCCCACAACAATCAAGGTAACATAATGTAAGGAACCTTGAAAATTTACAATAAATCTTAGTTATAATAAAATATATATTTCAATTTCTTCATATGATTGATAAAAAAAACTCAAAATAATTACAAGTTGGAAAACACATTAGGTTTTGAATTATTTCATTTTGTACATTCAAATATAAGCGGTCAAGAGTAGGGGGTGATTTGCATGTGGGGGATACATAAAACTAGCCAAATTGACCTAAGGGGTGACTAACCAAGTGGGTTGTTACCTATAGAGGGTTTTACAACACCTTGTGGGTTGTAAGTTTCATAACACCCAGTGTTTTCCAACCTACAATTGTTGTAATGAAAAAATTCTCTTATTTAGAGAGTATGAATGTAACGAAAGGACATTTAAAAATTTACAACTACTGAGAATAAAAATTACATTTCAATTTCCTCATATAATGGAAAAAGAAATGCACAAAATAATTGTAGGTTGGAAAACATAGTGGTTTGTGAGTGATTGCATTCTTCTTATTCTAAGCTCAAGGGTGGAGATTTTGAGGAGTTTAGGTGAGGGATACATAAAACTAACCAAATTGACCTAAGGGGTGACTAACCAACTAGATTGTTACGTGAAGAGGGTTTTACAACCCTATGTGGGTTGCAAGTTTCATAACACCTAGTGTTTTCCAACCTATAATTATTGTAATGAAAACATTTTCTTATTTTGCATTGTGTTTGTTCTAAGCTCAAGGGAGGAGAGATTGAGGAGGAGTTCTAGGTGAGGGATAGATAAAACTAATAAAATCGACCTAAGGGTGGCTAACCAATTGGATTGTCATGTGTAGAGGATTTTAAACAATATGTGTGTTACAGGTTCCATAACACCCAATGTTTTCCAACCTCCAATTTTATAAAACAATATTAATGTAATTAAGACCTTTTTTTATTTACACGAAACGAGTGTAATGGAAGACACCTTCAAAATTTACCATTAATGTAGTTTAAAATTTTATAAGTTGTGCAACAACACCTTTCACTTTTGATATATCAAAATGCTTTACAAAATCATTATAGGTAAATTGAACATTTCCTAATTGAGCCTTGAGGTGCCTAATATTAGCCTTCAACTTCTAAACTACCTTAGATTCTTGCAAGCACTCTTTTTCTAATATCTCCATGCACCAAAGTGAATGAAGTAGATGATATATTGATTGAAAAGATTCTTCCTCTTCTTGAGAAGTTGAGGAAGGTACATGTGCACTATATACAATAGAAAAATTGTAATGTAGAAGTGGATAAACTCAAGAGGTTTTGTATCGCGTATGAATTTGTGCAAGCAAAGAAAGTGAGAGATGATTCTATAAGTGGAGTTGAACAAATGAAGTCAAAGATTCTTGAACTTAAGAATTCCATGGAACAAATACAATTGAAAACCAATGATAAGGAAAAGGAGAAATTATATCTAAGTGCAGAAAAAAATAATCAATTGGATGGAAACATGAAAGTCTCATCTAAAAAGGTAGACAAGTCTTATCTAAAGGCTTCTTTGAAACATCTTTTCATTGGCTTTAGTGGCTTTAAAGTGCTCCAAAATTTAATTTTAGAAACACTGGTCAGTTACTCTTCGTTGGTAAGATCAGTTTCTCATTAAGAAGCTCTACAAATATGCATCAAACTGACCATATCAACAGCAGGACCATACATTGTCGATCCTAGCAGCAACTCAGGAGGTCTATACCACAGTGTGATGACTCTATTGGTCAAGCCTTTGTTTTGATCAGTGCTAAAAGGTCTTGCCAGACCAAAATCCGGAAGCTTTAGAATTCCATTATTATCTATTAGCAAATTTGATCCTTTGATGTCCTGATGTAGGACTTGGTTGATATTATAGTAACGCAACCCTGTTAATAACTACTGCATATAATACTTAATCTGAGGAACACTAAAACGCATTCCTAATTGATCTGATAAGCCAATCAGGGCATGATCCATGTATTCAAAAACCATATAGATGCTATCATGTACTTATTGCCATCTGATATTCTTTGTTCACCATTTTCTGGGCCCGAAAAAAGTCACCATCTCCTTTAATTTTATAACATGATCATGTTTTAGTTTCTTTAAAATCTATATACCTGAATGCTCGATTAGAGCTCAAAGGGTTTCCTGGAGCACATTATCTTTGGAGGGTTTCTTCATAGGAAAGAGATCCCGACCTGTCTTTTGATCCACATCCCTCATGGAAAGACTCAATTTCTGCCCTGACATTGATATCTCTTTTACTCAAACTTCTTGATCTCTCTTCACAGTTGTCTTAGCATTCACCACTCAGCAAAGCTCCAAGGCTGAGCACAAACTCTTTTGAAGGAGCAACCATTGCACTGATCAAAATGGGGACACTACCTACATCTACCATAAGTCTCTTCGCTTTATTACCACATTGACTCTTCAGCTTCACAAACGCATCGGCATACGTTCTTGTTTCAACGTGACGAAGATCAGAAGGCTGCACACCGCCATAAAACACAGGAATGATCATGGCAGTTGTCTCTAACATCAAGCGCAGCTCATCCAAACAGCAGACTAAGCCTGCGTATCGTGGGGAGAAGATAGCTACGTGGACTGAAGCGGATCGAATGGCGGTTGTAATTGTGCTCTGAAATCTGTCCACCAATGCCCTCTCAATCACGTCAATCGTAATCACCTGCAAGATAGAAATAAGTGTGAATGAACGTCGTACTTCCCAACTTGGAGGCGGAGGTATTGGCGTTTAAAACTCCCGCTGTTTTTTTTTTAAATTTCGTCCGTCCGTTTCCCGTTGCCTTCCTAACGTCCGTTTACTCCCGAGTGACTTCTGCTTGCTATATGCACTGGGCCCCACGCTAAAAATCCATCATGAAATGAAATGAAATGAAAAATTTTAATGACGTCCACGAGGCCAAAGAAGCCTAAGGGACCCAAGACCAGCACAAGAGCCACCCATAAAAGGCCCTAAGCAGATTGTAAACTCCGTTCAAGATCAGCCCTCCTGCAGTGAATTTTGATGATGAAGTTTGCAACTTTGTCTAACCTTGATTCTTCAAACAGAGTATTTAAATTATCGACCTGCACGGTGACCCCATAACTAGCCCGGATGTCTTTATACGCTGAACACTCCATGGTGAAATGCCATTCCGTCTCCACCATACCCATGTTACAAAAACGACATTTTCTATTTTCCCACTCCTCTTTAGGAACCACCCACCTGCCCGTTTCGCACCTAAGATGATGCGAACTAGTACGCAATTGGGCAATCAACATTTTTGCTTTCCATTTGATATTCGCGCCTATATAGGCCTTTTCTTCATGATCCCTCGTGGGATTGAATTCTTTGATATAGTAATCCTTTTTGCGTCCTGCTTTTTTCATCCATATAGCATATTTAAATTTTTCTCTCACATATTTTTTTATTTCTTCATTTGTGTTTGGGCATTCATGCATCTCAACATCCCATTTTTTCATCCATTTGATATTTTGTTTCATCCAGGTGTTCTTTCTTCTAGTTAGCTCTTCTTTCATGATTAACTTAGGCCACCGATGACTCTCCATATTCTGGACCTTCTTTAGGTAGCTTAATAACCGAATCATCGCCGAGGCCTCCAAGGGAAAAGTACCGGTCTCAGCCAATAAAATCTCATAGGGCACTGTAGTCTTAAGCTTGAGGCTGCTTATAATTAGATGTTTTTGTATTCTTTCCACTTGTCTCCATTTCTGGTCTGACATATTGCTGCCCCAAATTTCACACCCATATAGAATCACCGGAGTGACAAGAAGCCCAAAAAGCGTTCTTTTAGTTTTCCAATCCCATAATTCAGCATTTCTACATCTATTTTGGAGAGAGTATAGCGCTTTCCAACCTCCCTGAATTCTTTTTGCTCTACATGTTTCCCAACTAAGTTTGTTGTGAAAATCAAGCCCAAGGTACTTGTACTCTTCCACTATTTCCAACGGTCTACTTTCAAAGAGAAATTCAATTTGCTGTTTTTTCCTCCGCAGCGAGAAGATCATTATTTTGGTTTTGCTAGTGTTCACTTGCATCCCGACCTCTTGACAAAACATTTCAAGAGCCTTCAAATGTTTTCTCAAATCAAGCGCAGTTTTAGCAATTAAAATGAGATCATCAGCGTATAAGAGCAATTTTATTACAAAATTGGCCAAATGAATGCCATTCCCACCAACCTTGCCTAACCATTCTTCCAACTTATCAATGTAAAGCCCAAATAACGTTGGGGAAAGCGGGCAGCCTTGCTTGACACCAACATCGCTGCCAAAGGATTCTGACATACCATCATTGGTTCTGATTTTAGCTCTGACCTGCTCGTATAGCCTATGAACAGCCGCCCTAAGCTCATGCGGAACTCCCAAATCCTCCATTCTCTTCCATAACTTACCCCGCGGCACCGTGTCAAAGGCTTTTTTAAAGTCAACAAAGCAGCAATAAGCTTCATCGCCTTGAACATCCCAAATTTTCTCAATCAAGAATCTAAGGGTAACCCCATGGTCAATAGTGGAATGTTTGGGCCTAAAACCAGCTTGTCCCTCAGCTCTTTTTCCCTCTTGTTCAGCCCAACTGCTAATCCTACGCTCAATCATGCTTCCAAAAAGTTTTCCAAGAAGAGGATTAATCATAATAGTGCGGTAGTTTGATGGGTTATTTATGTCACCACTTTTGTGCAAGGGAATAACAACACTAGTGGTCCATCCTTCCGGAAAGCCTTCTTGAATAACCCTGTTGAAAATGCCCCTGATACAGGGTGCAAGGACCTCGATACCCCACTTTAGATGCTCTGCTTGCAGCCCATCAATATCTTGTGCTTTCCCACCTGCCAACCTTCTTATGCCTTGACTAACATCTTCAACGGTGAACAATTCAATGTCTGCGTTGATTATTGGAGGTCTATGTTTCTCCTGCTCACGCTCATAGAGAAGTTTTGCATAGTCTAGCCATTGCGAGCTTGTAATATTATTTTCTATTTGTTTTCTTTTCTGCTGTAGCTCCTTCCAAAATTTCTTGGGATTGTTCTTTCCAAGGGTAATCAGCTCCAATCTTCTTGTACTTACATATTTTTCTTTTTTACTTCGTATCACCCTTTCATACTCTTTCTTGTTTTCTATTGTCATTCCCTCCTCACGGAGCTTCCTTTTTATTAACTTGCACTCTTCATCGAACCATGGGTTTGCTGGAAAAGTATTTGCATTTCCTCTCTTGGGTTTACTCCTCTTACACTCATCCAAAGCTTTGTGTATTAGAGGAATCAATGTGTTCTTGTTTATTGAGTGCTGCTTTATGTAATCTGATTTTTTTCCAGATTCTTGAAAGAGATTTTTGAGGGCATCTTTGAAAAATTTCTGATTTTCCTGAGTCATGAGAATCCTTCCCTGTGGGGGTGTTTTCTTCTTGCTGATAAGATTTTGCTCCCCTTGCTGCTTGATTGTGTGGATGTCAAGTTTTACATATATTGGATTGTGATCTGATTTCAATTCTATTGGACATTTACCAATCACTAGCTCCTTTATCCTTGTTGTATAGTTACGAGATAGAATGACATAATCCACCACACTTTGCCCATTTGAGGTCTTACAGGTGATGTTGCCCGAACTTGGCCATGATCTCATACCATTGCATATTACCAAGTTGAATAAACTGCATACGCCCAACAATTCTGCCCCAAAGTGCGTGACATTACAATTATTATCTTGAGAGGTTCGTTCCCAAAGTTGATGGTTCTCTTCTTCCAGCCATAACGGATCGTCTTTTTCTTTATCTTTGCTTTTCAAGTTAAGAGCTTGAGTGTTAGCTGTCCTAGCATTAAAGTCACCTATTAATATAACTTCCCCCATAGTGTTAAACACCGAAATGTCTTTTTTGAGAGAGGCAAAGGGATCTTCACGGTCAAGACTCCTTTTCTTATAAAATTTGGAGCCTTTTGGGGCGAAGTAGCAAGCAGCCAATCTAATTGTAGTCTGATTTTCTGTTATTTTTAACCATATGTACTGTTTGTTTGGGTCTTCTTTCTCTACTTTTATATTTTTGTCCCATGATTCTTTGATTAGGACTGCAACATACGCCCAACAATTCTGCCCCAAAGTGCGTGACATTACAATTATTATCTTGAGAGGTTCGTTCCCAAAGTTGATGGTTCTCTTCTTCCAGCCATAACGGATCGTCTTTTTCTTTATCTTTGCTTTTCAAGTTAAGAGCTTGAGTGTTAGCTGTCCTAGCATTAAAGTCACCTATTAATATAACTTCCCCCATAGTGTTAAACACCGAAATGTCTTTTTTGAGAGAGGCAAAGGGATCTTCACGGTCAAGACTCCTTTTCTTATAAAATTTGGAGCCTTTTGGGGCGAAGTAGCAAGCAGCCAATCTAATTGTAGTCTGATTTTCTGTTATTTTTAACCATATGTACTGTTTGTTTGGGTCTTCTTTCTCTACTTTTATATTTTTGTCCCATGATTCTTTGATTAGGACTGCAACTCCACCATGACCTTTTCCATTTTCTGTTCTCTCATTCGAAATTGAGATCTTTTTATATCCTTCAAAATCTGGAATTTTACACCCTTCATGTTCATGAGTTTCAGTAAGGATAATAATGTCTTTTCCAGCTGCTATGGGCCCTAAACCAGGTCCTCTTCTCCATGGATAACCTCTGCAATTCCAACTTACCATAGTTAAATATTCCTGGGGGGCCCCGAGTTCCTATTTTTGGTGTGTGACTCTATTACTGACTTGGGCCTTACCATTTTGCAACCAAGCCCATTTACCTTCACTTCTTGTTGTTTTTACCTTTTCCCACTCTTTTCGTCTTTCTTCTTGCTGAGTTATGGTTAGGTCCTCATCAAGGTAGATTTGTGTACCTTTAAGGAACCTCTTGTTCCTTAATAGCACATTTTTGTCCTCAAGTTTCCCCAATGTAACTCTTATGTGCCTATTCTTGCCACCTTCCATCCATTTTCCAATCCTTTTTGCCTGCAGAATAATCCCTGACCAATGAAGTTCATCTCGAAAGAAATCCCTTGCTAACTCTCTTGTAGTTTCTGACTCACCGTAGTCTTTTAGCCCTTTGACAATTACATTCATAGTCCTATCATTTTTGTCCTTTTCCTCTCTTAACTGCCTCCTAACTTGTTGTTCTATAATGTCTCTTTGTGATTCTGATGGTCCATTTACTACCTGAGCCCAAGATTTGGCCTCCTCTAGTTGATCCCTTAGCTGCTCCTCTTTTAATTTCATGCTGTCCATTACTGATTGCATTTCCTTTAACTGTGAGTTATTGTTTTCAGCTACATCTTTTGGCTTGTTTGTGCTTGCTGCATCCGTTTGAACTAAAACTTGCCTTATCGATAATAATTCTTGTTCACCTTTTGCCATAGAGATTTGCAGTTTGTTTATCTGTTCTTTAAGCAAATTGTTCTCCCTTGTTAACTGCCTATTGGCTTCTATGACCTCTTTCACTTTGGTGCTTGCATAGAGCTCTCTTGTTTCCAAGGATTGGAGTCTCTTCTTCATGTCCATTAGCTCATTGACATATAACTCAGATGACCACATAAGCGGCGTTGTGGTGGGGCTGTACATATCCGAGTTAACTTCCTCCCCCACTGTCTTGCCTACGTGAATGCTTTCACCCTCGATTTGCTGCTTTCTTGAGACTATGTGAGATATTGAACTCACATTTTCTTTTCCTTTAGACTGCCCTGTTTGCTCTTGCTGAAATTCTGTTGTAACAGTTGTGTTCTTAGGTTCTATCCTTGGTAGTATTGCTGCAAGCTTGCCCCTCTTTGCCAACTTCACTTTTCGAGTTTGCCTACGCCTTAGAATCCCCTTGTACTGTTTTGCGTTTACGAAGACACACCTTTCCCCCATACTTAAAAGGTTATTTTGTGGGCCGCCTAGCACACATGTTCCCCACATGTTATTCGCTGCCCCAACAAATGCTGAGGATTCCATCGGAAGGTGCGCTGAAAAGTTAAAAGGGATTAAAAAATTCCCCTGAGCTAACATGCCATTCATAGGCCACTGTGAGCCCATTTGTCTTTTTCCAGTTATTTCAACGCTTTCTGACCTGGGTGTTTTTGAGCTATTTGCTTCAGACTGGATTGAAATACTGTTAGTGTCAGTTACAACATTCTCTTTATTTGCATCCCCTGAAATTAACAGGTCCTCCACATTTCCATCGTGCCCTTTTGGATGTTGCCATTGGATCTGTTTTTCCAACTTCATTTTCCCTGTTGTTTCAACCTGATCTGGACTATTGATAATAGTAACAAAATTTGTTTTGATTTCCTCCTCCAAGCCTACCAGATCCTCAACCCCCACGTCATGTTTTAGCATTAGGGCACACCCAGTTTGAGTTTTTGGTTTGAGAGCTAAGTTTACAGGTTTTGTTATGTTTTTGAGAGATCTGTTTAAAATGCGGATTACTTCGATGCAAGGTAAAAAAGAGACAGAGACAAAGTGAAGACAAGGTATGCATGTTTCGATGTATGTTTTTATGCGTTTTTGTATGTACATAGGTGCGTTTTGTCTAGGAGTTAGCCGGAGATAATTAAATTGTCTTGAAACCTTTTCTTAAAAAAAAATATCTTTCATTATATAGCGCTAGTGTTCTCCCTCTTCCTCTTACGTGAGGGTGTGTCAATTTTCCCTAATTTCATCTTATTATATTCCCAGGCTACCTTTTTTTAACCTTCCACAATCTTTTTAAATCAAGACATGTCACACGTGGGAAAATGGTTAGATTTACATGCTCCTAAACTTATGAGCTTTTAAAGTAAGTGAAACTTTAAAATAAATCTACATATAGGTTAAAAAAGGAAGAGTAATATATCCCCACTTCTTAGATGGGAATTATACTAATTTAAAAATAGGAGTAAGCATAAAGGTTAAGATTTAGTCTATTCCACCATACTTTGTTTAAAAGAGATTTCTCTCCTCTTTTAGTATTCTTTAAAAGTCCAATATTATTAAAATATATATATATGAATTAGGTGGAACTTGATTTTCTTTTATTAGAAATGAAGCATCTTTTTATTACCTATATATATATAGGGTGGATAAGTAATTAAATTATCAATAATTAAAATATAAATAAATCAATAAAAATTTAATAGCTAAACATTCTACCCATTTTTAATTCAAGCTTAAAAGTAGAATGTTAAATGTAGCTTCCTTTGATATCATCATGGTGATTTGAAAAGGTAGAGTTAACAAGCAAAATAATGTTCTATCAATTAATCCATAGGATTAATAGTAAATCAAATTGATAATATTTATATGGTTTTTCTCAACATGAGAACTCTTGCCAAGGAGGTCTACCAAGGAAATTAAATTTCATGCGAAAGTGTAAGTCAAACTTTTGATTGATAGTTAGAGAACTAGAAACCCTATGTTGGAGTCAACCCAAATTCATTTTCGTCCCCTTAGCTCGCTCTCAGGTAACATGGTAGTGCCAATGTGCATTGTAGGTATCGTGTACATGTATGGTTGCTAAATGCCATTATTTGTATTATTGTTCAAAAAAAATATATAGTTGTATTTTCTCCCTATTTAAATTATGGGCATTACAAGGGACACCATACCCATGTAAATGTGCGACATTCATTCCCTCCTCATGCCTCTATTTCTCATGTTTTTCTCGTTGCAGCGTGTGTCTCACCAAGGCCCTCGCCTCTACCTCTATAAGCCTGATTTGAATGCCCCAATAAGAGATTTGTTGCTTGTGCTTTTAATCTCCTCATGCTCTAGCTTCTTCCCCTTCTCTTCTTATGTGCCTGAGCCCTCTCTTTCACATGCCCTTTCGTTGCATTCTTTTTGCCTTTTCTTTTCTCCCTACATGCTTTTTGTTTTTCCTTCCTTCTCATTTGTGTCTCCCTCTTCTTCTCACTCCTTCACACCTTCCTCTACATTCTTCCCTTGCCTGCCTTCATGTTCTCACACCCGAATTGAATTAGAATCTAAGTGGGGGTCATGATAAATTAGAGTCTACCTTTCTTTTTTTTGTTTTCCATAGCCTGCCATGTCGAAGCTCTTGAACAAGGACGCCATGCCTTTTAATGGCACGAAAGCCCATTCACTTTACCCATCCCCCTTTGTATGCTACACCATTCTTTTTAAATGGTGTTTATCTCCTCAATTTATTACTTTCTTTGACCACACGATGCCCCATACCTTCGTCCATAGTGGTCTCCTCATGCTTTTGACTTGCATGCTATTTTTTTACTTACTTTATTATCCACCCACAATTCTTTTACGAGGCTGCTAGGGATGTGAAGAAAGCTCTTTGCTACACGACAGGAATACGACACACTGCATCACTTGTTTAACTATTGTATTCATGCAATCACATCGTCTTAACCTTGAGATCAATTATAGTTTAGTTATCACTTAATTGTTAAAGTTTATTTATTTTCCTTACTTTTAGTCTATATTTTATTTTAATTTATTTTGTTGTGAACAAAATTTATTTATTATTATAAATATCATTATTTAATATTTGATTATTATTATTATCATTTTTAACTCTTACCGTTATCACTATTTAATATCATTATTACTATTTAATAATTAAATTAATCTCTTATTAATTTAGTATGTACTTCCCTTTTATTAATTATTATTATTGATTATTTTATTTATTTATCTTCTATCTTAATTTTATGTTTTTTTATAGCTTATTAAATCAAGAACATGAGTTTCACCAAAAAATGTCTTTCACCTAACAAACTCCCAAAGACATTCCCAAACATCATTAGTCATTTATTGTAAGTCCAAACTTCAAGACTAATAAGAACTTGAAGCACATAAACTACTAAATCAAACATGTGCATCAAAGATTGAATCCTTTAAAAAAAAAACCTAAATAAATATTAAAATATACATTTATTACGTCAACTTTCATATTAATTAATTATCTAAAATAAAATTTAAAAAATTATACATCTTGATATAAATTCTTTTATCTAATCATATTTTTTCAAAAAATTTTAATAAGTTTTAGTATTTAATTAAATATTTTTCAATCATAACCTATGTTTAATAAAAATATATAATATATATATAAACAACAATTTTACTTAAAAAAGTTGTAGACATATCTAACTTAACTAAAATCTTACTAAATCATATATATAATCTTATAATTTCTAATTATAAAAATTAATTTTAAACATTGTACAATTTCAAAATATTACCACTAACATTGATTTCTTGTAACATGTGAACCCGATGGCTTTCTTTCCATCTACTTTTTCTGGCACAGAATTAACTTAACTTGGTTTTTAAATCTAAACACAAACATAACTAGATTTGAATCAATTTATTTAGAGGATGGTCATCGGGATTTCAGTCCGACCGACATTTCCAACACAGAAAGATGTTCCCTTAAACTATCTGTAATATAATACTAGAAGAGTTCTAGTGAAAATTTCACAAGATTTAAGAACTGTTTTAGTAATTTCTATTACCCGATAAGCCGGCTTTGTTGTTCTATGCTAAACTTGGTTGTCTTTAACGTACTATTATATGTTTGGTGGTGGCGTTTTTGTTCATTAAACTGAAATGGCCTCTGTTTTGGCTTTGTTCTTCATAGTATTGGCTGCTGCTGCTGCAGAGTATGGCAGCAATGGTGCCTACATTCAATACAATACGACAGCAGGGGCAGTGGAAGGAAAAATCAATGTGCATTTGGTTCCTCATACTCATGACGATGTGGGATGGCTCAAAACTATTGATCAATACTACATTGGATCCAATAACAGCATTACGGTCTCTAATTTAATCCAGTTCAATTTAATTGTGATGATTATATTCTAACATGCATGCATTCTCTGATACAATCCAATTCAATTTGGACAAACTTATCCATGAAATCTTAAATTAAGATATTATTGAAGAGTTTTTTTAAAAAAGAGACATTGTAGAACTTACATCAAAACTAGAAATCCTCAAGTAAATAGATTTTTATATGCACCACACGCCATATTGGTTTAAAAGGTAAAACTCCGGATCTTGACAGGAATTTAATAGTGGGTGCACGGTAAAATTCTGTATCTTGATAGGAATTTAATGGTGAATGTTAAAATAGTGGCAAAATTCTTTCTCGGAATTGTCTGAGCAAATAAAGTTTTTCTTTTTCAATCAACCAGGATTTAATTTAGAAAATGTCAGGAAACTAAAAAATGTTGAAATTTTTTATTTAGAATTTTTACAGTGGTGTACCAATAAAAGTAGTATTACAGAGTGTAAAGGGATATCCATAATAAGATGTAGTGAGACAATAAATAGAGACTTCCAATGATGATTTGAACCCTTTTCTTTTATCTAGTAACCCTCACTTATGTCAATTATCATGTCTCTGTTTCTTGTCTGGAGTATACAGGGAGGATGTGTGAAGAATGTGTTAGATAGCCTGATTTTGGCATTGCAAGCGGACCCCAACAGAAAATTTATTTATGTAGAACAGGCAAATAGGACTTGAATTCTATATATTGTCTCGCTTTTGCATTCTGAAATGATATATGATCTGGTTTATGGTTAGCATGAGAATACAGTCCGCCTTGTTGAGATAGGAATGTTCCACAGAAACTGTATTGGTGCTCTTTACAATGCTCTGCATTATAAAGTTCCATGGGTTTTCTACAGATGTATTGAATTCGTGTAAATCTAATTTGAAGCCAACATTATCAGAATTTCTTTTGTGACATGGATATACGTTTTTGTTATTAGAATATCTAAAAGCACTATTAAATTCACGTCTTAGACAAGATTTTAAAATAAATTGGATTATTCTGCAAAGAAATTGAGCACGTCCCTCGGTGTTTTTCAACACCCATTATAATATTATCTCATTCAAAATAGATAAAATGTAATTGGAATTGTTGTTTTCTGTGCACCGTACTTGCGCAAGAACTCAATTAACTTACATTGGGAGTTTAGATTTGAATTTCTAATAAAGTTGATCAATAATTCCAACTAAATATGATATGTTATATTATTACTTTTAAATAAAAAACATATCATCTATAAATTTTGGTCAGTATCTGACATTCAAGTAATTTATACAAATCTATTGTTATTTTGGGAATAGTTATCAATAGATGAAACTATGTTTTCCATCAATTGGCAAAAAGATAGCGCATAAAGTTTCCTCTGGAAACCTTTCTTCTGTGATGAGCCAAGGAGATAGAAATCCTGAAACACAACTGATGGAGGCTAAACAGTGCCCACTAGACCGAGATTCTCTTCATGTTGAATGGATTGAAGGGTATTGGACAAGAAAATTTACAGTCTAGTGTAGGTTTCAGTTATCTTCATATATATTATTATAAAGGGATATCTTGTCTCTCAGCAATGTCCACGTTCTAGTTGATCTTTTGAGGTAATAGTGGATACCATATTGACAATTGGGAAATTTGATATAAATTGAGCCGTCTTAAATATTTAGCCATCAGATTTGTATAGCTTATTTGTGGCCTAATTCAATACTGTTAGTTGGTAAATGCTGTCCACTATCTGTTAGATGATACTGCTTCTACTATATTTGGTACCCTCTTATTGTTGCTTGACTTTTTACTTCGGTGGTGATAGGCATTTTTTCAGAGATGGTGGGGGGAGCAAAGTGAGGAAAAACAGGCACAAGTGAGGAAGCTAATTGATGCAGGCCAGCTCGAATTAATGTAATATTCTTTTCTCCACAAATTATCACAGTTTTGTACAGGTTTAAATGGCTGTTATTTGTATCAGTGGCAATTTACTGATACACTCTAGTATTTGTTCTTCTAGAAATGGTGGTTGGTGTATGCATGATGAAGCAACAGTACATTATATTGACATGATCGATCAGACAACCCTTGGACATCGTTTTATCAAGCAACAATTTAACAAAACCCCACGAGTTGGATGGCAGATTGATCCCTTTGGACATTCTGCAGTCCAAGCATATTTGCTGGGCGCAGAGGTAAGAACCTTGATTTTATGATCTATTTCCTTTTGATATTCAAATACAGAAATGGTTCTGTGAATTAGCGAGGTGCCTTTTTAGTCTTATGTTACTTCTGTTTTCTTTCTGTGATATTCTTTACGTGTGGGAACATCTCCAAATTGCTTTGGCCATGTTAGGGTTAATAAACACTTGAATGGAATGTAAAAAGAAATTGTAAACTCGACATTTGTTTGTCCAGGTCCCTGCAAAAGCATACTAAAGTGCAGAACTTGTCTCTCTCTGCCTGATTGGATCAATTGCATGTAACTTCTTAGTGGATCTCATATTATGTTGACCTTAGGCGTTGTTATATCCTTGATGACAAAGAACTAATTACCTTGTTTTTTCCTTTGGTAGTAACACCGTATTGACCATATTTTTCCCTTACAGTTAAGAGTGCATTTAGGAAACAGATCCAGCGTATGATATGATTTCTTTATTGATGGCCTTGTTTTCATACTGTTGATTACAGTCATATCAGTGTGATGGAGCATTCCACCATCCGTATGGAGTAATAGGTCATTTGTTTCCCTATTTGTACATGGCAAAAGGGATGAGTGAATTTGTTCTTGTGACAAGATTTTACCTTCCACAATTGTATGGGAGAAGAGAGGTGTCAAAATGTATTTGTGATGATCATTTACCCATGCTTATAAGCTATACATCCTACTCTTAATGTCATTTTATTCCATCAATAATCTAGAGGATTTAATGCTCAGTGAATTAGCAAGTTAAAGTGGGCTTGATTGCAGGGAAACATCATGATTAAGTGTGCTTGAATCAAAGTAGTACTGGGATGGATGACCTGCAAGAAAATTCTGGTGCTTCAATCCTGTGAACATCACCTAGATGAAATAAGTGTTAAATAGACCCTTAATAGTCATGGGTGATGAGTTCTTGTGAACCACTAGTCATAAAATATGGGTCACTGACTATTGACTCAAAACTTTGAAGTTGAATCCCAATAAATCATTACATAATTCAATGGATTAGTTTAAATTTGCTGTCATAAAGTAAATGTTAGCAGCCTAAGAAATGGCTGATGACTCATGAGACTAAAAAACATATTTTCTGAGATCTAGAAAGGACTATTTACATTTTGCAACAATTTGGTTGATGATAATCCCAAAATTATACTTCCATTTTACATTTTCTGCATACTCTGTATGCAATTTATGATTTTCTGTTGTTTGTAGCTTGGGTTCAACTCTCTGTTTTTTGCACGCATAGATTATCAGGACAGAGCAAAGCGAACAGATCAGAAGTCCCTAGAGGTTGTGTGGAGAGGGTCCAAGACATTTGGTTCATCTTCTCAGGTCAGGAGGATTCCTACTGTTGTAATTTTATATCCTAAATGTCAAGAATAGTCTCCACTCTTCAGATTCCATTCTCTACATTCTAACTATTAATTTTTGCTCCAGATATTTGCAGGTGCATTTCCCATTCACTATAGTCCTCCACCCGATTTTCAATATGAAATTAGTGATGACAGCTCTCCAATTCAGGTACAGTTTGTGTGACTAAATTCAAATGAAAAAATAAAAGTGCACTAAATCATCTACCTCTTACTCCTGTTCATGTATAATATATTGCAGGATGATGTTCTTATATTTGATTACAATGTTGATCAATGTGTAAATGATTTTGTCAATGCAGCAATTACCCAGGTAATATATGGTTGATTTCATAAAAACTTGAGGTGAAGCATATATATACCTGCATGATCATGTAGTTTAATTACTTGACTTTTTTAAATAGACTATATTATGACAATACATAACTTTATTTTTAGAAATAATATATGATTGTTCCATTTTTTAAGTATTAACACTTGAAGTTGCACATAGTAACATTCGTTTATTTGAATAGGCTAACATTACCCGTACGAATCACATTATGTGGACAATGGGAGATGACTTTCGGTATCAATATGCAGATTCTTGGTTCAAGCAAATGGATAAGTTTATTCATTATATAAATAAGGTATTACTTTATTTGGGCTATTTTCTTATTAGTCGTGCATCAATATTCAACATTGGCTTTCCTGAAGTGTGATTTATACTTAGCATATTAACACTATACAAGAGATTCTTGCCTCCTAATCTGCTATCATATTTATTATTCATTGATAATAATATTAAGATTGTGGAGAAATCCATAAGCTATAAATATAAGTGACAATTTATTACCACATGTAAAGGTTTGTATGCTCCTTCCCATCCCATCAGTTTGCTTAAAAAGTATTTTCCAGATTTAACTATGTTATCCCAAGTTACATAGGCATCAAAGAACTCAAACAATAAACATGGCAACTTGGGAATGAAATGAATCAAATTGAAATCTAAAAAGTTTGGAAACAAAAATTTGTTAGGAAAATCTCAAATATAAGTTTCTGAAAACACGGTCTTAATTGATTAAATATTAGATAAACTTCCTAATTGATAGTATATTAAATAAACTCCCCACTATTTAAAGAAAAAAAGAACTTTAATACCATTAGGACAAAGAACAGCCCAAGCTATCTGGTGAGTGGATCATAATTGTGAAAACAAATTAAACTTCAATGTTTAAATTGCTTGTCCATATAGAAATTCACTCTCCTCTAATTTTATACTCTTATTCAAAAGCTCCTCAAATAAGCCCTATCATTTTCTCCCGAAAGCAATTTTTAGCCCTTGCATGGATTTATTCTCTACTATTTCAACAAGAGACATGCTTTATGCTAATCCTGTTTCCCTAGATGTAAAAATATTCTTTGTTTGCATGAAACATTATTTTGAGTTAACAATTCTTCACTTACTTGAAAGGTATTAGGCCTGTTACATGTCCACCCCTCAGAAATTGTTTGTTACAACATTAATATAGCCAATGAAGGATAATACACTATTTCAGGTCCAATGTTTCCTGCCCTCATAAAGCCACAACTAATGGAAACACTTGCATACATTGATGATAAATATGAAAAAATGGCATATGACATAACTCATACCATGAGGCTCAAATGACAAAGCTGGGGGAGTTGCACAATACATACCAAGGAGAGGCCTAACATTGGTTGCTAATGTTCCAAGTCAATATGCATATGGGCTAGACACAGGGCTAAATCCAAGATACATAGATCCACCTCCATGAAACATACCAGGCTGAGGAAAATCAGCATATTATCTAAACAATATCCTTCTAGATTATCCATAGGACTGCAACCATATCAACCACAATACCTTATTATAATCTTCTAGTACATGGATTGGTTCTAATTCTGATGAAGACCACCATAGGGTATTAGTGAATGTAATATCCCCAATGGAATATTTTCTAAACTTCTGCAAATCACATAAATAAATATGCATGCTCTGATACTACTGTAAGAATCCTTGCTTATTCTGCCTTGAATTTTTCAGTTTGTGCTGTTTTGCATTTTGTCAAACACTTTGCATGCAATCTGATTTGTTGAATATGCTGATGGTTTTGGATGTCAATTTGCAATTTATGCTTTATGTTTTGATGAGTGTTGTACCCAAACCAAATCTTTTGCTTCATCAAGGCATTTTGCTTAAAAGAGTCTAAACCTTGCTAAAATGATGTCAAATACAATTTTTTGGGCAATATCAAGCATGGAGTTTTTGTCAGTATTGTGTCAGTCAAAAGCAGTACCTATTGATCAGACCCTGAATCGGGGACTCAGACCAAGGCATTTCACGATGGAGGAACATTTCACGACGACAATTATACCTTTGCATGGTCATTTCAGTGACCAAGACGAAGATTTCAGTGGTCAAATCTATGAGGATTTCTCAGGCAGAGCAAATTTGCGCCCCTGTAGCTCAGGGGTGCCGTTCTCTTTGAAGATCCATATTTTGTGGCATGTACTCATAAATGCAGTCAATCTCTTCAGAATTAGCCTAGTTATCCGATGAGCTATCCTGCGAGGTTATCTGAGCTTTGTAGCTCTAGTAACTAATGTCAGAAGCTGAGGTTTAGAAGATTGAAGATTGCAAAGCCTTGTCAGTTTTCAACTTTTGCGCCCCTGTAGCTCAAGGGCGCCCTTCTTAAAGAGGGTTTAGATCCTAGCGTTCTTGCCTGTTGATGCATTTAATTTCTTTAAGACTAGTCTGGTTATCCGATGAGCCATCAAATGCAGACATCTGAGAGCCAAAGCTCTGACAGTCAAGATCAGAAGATGAGGTTACGAGGAGACTTCACATCATGAAAAGCTCTCAAATGGTAAAATTGCGCCCCTATAGCTCAGGGGCGCCCTTCAAGATGACCCCTGAGATGATTGAGTTTGCAGATGAGGTCCTCCTGACATCTGTGCTACTCTAATCCGGTTTCGCAATGCACCAGTCAGCCAATCAATCCGATTTTCTGAGCAATCGTGGCAGAGATTCTACTAGGCATGTAAATCAGCTGGTGGAGAATCATGAAACATTTACTATAGCCTCTGTAGGCCAGGGGCACCCAAACTTTATGCCCGTCAAATGGGGTTATTTGCTTTCGAAGCCTTCACGGGATTTGTGCGCAATTACTCCAGCTATCCAACGAGCCCAGCCGTCAGCCTCCGGGATTTGGCAAATGCTCGTACGTGCGAGGTCTTTGCAAAATACTGAAAAACGAAGACAGCTCAGAAAATGGTTGAGTCTGGTCATATATTCCATCTTGGGAAAGGTGCCCTTCTCTTTGAGGTCTTAGAAGCAGTTTTCTTGCTTCGTCGCCTCTAGAGATATCTCTCGTAGGTCCTTCTGGCTATGCGTTGAGACAGACGGTGCGTGAATCAGGTCACTGTTGATGTGTTTTTCGTGACCGCACCAACGCAGAATAAAGTCGCCAACGGCTACCCTATCCTCTCTTGATCAAAGTATCCAGCATGCTAAGATTGTGAGAGAGTTCGTGCATTCAACTCCAAGGTTCCTTTAGTGCGAATAGGCTCAGTTGGCTCGATGTGATTTGCTGGTATTTCAAGGGGACTTACGGAATTGTTCGGCAGTGGAGAAAGGAATTCAAATGCTCGAAGGATTTGTCTATGAAGCGCGGGTTTCCTATTCTAACCAGAAAGTACTGAATTTAAAATGCAAGGTTTAGAAAGCTCTAATCTACTCTAAGGCGTGGACATGGCAATCAATTCTCACAAGCTTCAACCAGGCTCTGCTTTGCCTCACTTCAAACAGCCTCCACATAACCGGTGCAATCTTCAAAGGAGTAGCTCAAGGTGTTCAGATCACAACTTAGCATGAAAATACCATCACAACGACGCATATAAACATACAAATCATGATCGAAGTTAAGTACATGATATTCCGGACCACAAAAGCATTCACCATCAACACACTAGTGGTATGGATAGACGGGTTCACTCAAATTGAAGACCACATTCCACAATTACTATCTACGCTTGCATGAAATGAAACTTATTCTACTTTAAGTCACTACTCGAATCGAAGGATGAAGAAACCTTGCTAGCTACTCACAACAAAACAAAATTCATCATCAATGAAAATTCTATTTATTGGGAGAGTGTTCACAACAATTTCTTACAAAGTTTTAAGGAAAAACTTTCCTTCTTCTTCAACTACTCTATCAATCTATACTAAGCTACTTCTAATTTGTCTCTCTATTCTAACTTCTACTCTAATTCTACTTCCAATTCTATTGAGAACAAATGAGGGGGACTCCCCCTTTATATAGTTGGCCAAGTCCAATGGACGGCTCAGATTACAATCGGCTGGATGGCCCAGATCGTGCCACCTCAGCCCTAAACAAGATTCACCCTAAAAACCGCCACCAAGAGGAGTGGGGCAATAAATGAGCAATAAATGTCCATCATCCTTCTAGAAGATTCCAACTTTGAAACGCGTTCACACTGTTCTTGATCTTCTTCTTGACGTTATTCTTCAACTTTGCTCGAGCTTCCATTCTTTTCTCCATCTTGAGTTTTCAAAACGTTTCCTCTCTATCACTAAGTCTCTAACACAGCCATTTTCTTGCAATTTTTCTTCCTTCGAGGTTCAAATGTCATCTTGGATTACTTACTTCATTACTTCAAGTCGTCACTGCTTGGTCTCGACGTTCCTCCTGCGAAACAAGCAAGGAGAAGAACATTAGAACACTTCAATATAAACTCAACTTACTTACTAGATTTTCATGTTTTGATCTCCAAGGGTTCATCGTTTTTTTTTTTTGCGTTCAAATTCTTCATGCCTTAGCCAAATTTCCAACCCATCTTGTATTCTGCTTGGCGCACTTCACTCTGATATTTCTTCCAACTCAGACTCGAGAAAAATGCTTTCATCCGGAATTTGATCAAAAATTATCTAGGCACCCAACTTCGAATTCATCGGCCACACACTTTATTTCAACAACACACTTATTCTTTGCCTTAGAAAATTTTCAAATTTTCCCTTGGGAGAACTCATCAATCCTGGTGTCCATAAAAAATATCCATCCTGAAGGCTTGGCGAAGCGCGGAAGACTTTAAAATCCATTGCTTGTTGAAGATCTTCAATACCCAGAAGAAATTTTTCTTCAAAACGCATCGAATCCATGGGTACCCAACGAACGGGTTCATTTAAATTTTTAAAATTTTGAACCTTAGAAAATATTCTTTCATCAAATTTATTCTTGTTCTTCGATCCTGAAGTATTTCTTTGCTCTGACTTGAAAAATTTTTTGTCGATCCTATGCGGCTGGCATCATCGCACTCCTTCACTGGCAATCCTTCGTGCTTCAGGAAAATTTTATCACTTCACCAGACTTAGGCGTGATTTTCCTAAGGAAGAAAAATATTTTGTGCCTTAGAAATTTTATTCAACTTCCTTCATCTTGCCTGTGAATTTTTTTTTTTTTATTTCAACTCACTTAGAAATTTTTTTTCTTGAGAGCACATATCATGGAGGATTTTAAATTCCCACGCCTGGCACATTCTTTATTTTATTCACCACCTTGCATTTTGCACATGGAAGGGGATAAAACTTTCCATGCCTAGTATACTTATTCATCTTCACCTTAAGCGCACCCCACACCTAGAAGAGAATATTTCACATTTCAACGCCATAGTCATTTTATCTTTTCCAGTTCACCTTGTTTACCACTTTTCACTCCACACTTTACTTTTTCCATGGCGCATTTGGGGGTATAAGGAGGATGGGCGCATTTTGCATGGTGTGAAGGATGAAACTTTTTCAAATGCCTTTGACTTGTTGACTTGTTTGTTGCATGGGCGCATTTTAGCATATGTGAAGGATGACTCTTGATCTTCCTTATTTTTGTCTTCACATGCCCTCTTTTGGGCGCATTTGAGCCTAGGAGGAGGATAGGCGCATATAAGAGGGTGAGGAGGATTTTAAATTTCCAACGCCTTGTATGTGACTCTTCATATCCCTTATTTTTGTCCTCACATGGCCCCATTTGGGCGCATTTACACATGCGAGGAGGACGAATTTTGTTGACTCTTTGACTCATTTGCTGCATGGGCGCATTTCTCAACGTGTGAGGGATGAAAATTGATACGACGTCTTCTTGTGACCTTTCAACTTCTCTTTTTTGTCCTTACATGCCCTCTTTTGAGCGCATTTTGCATAGGGAGAAGGATGAAACTCGTTGACTCCCTTGACTTTCTTTCATTTTGGGCGCATTTGCACATGCATGAAGGATGGGCGCAAATAAAGGGGGTGGAGGATATCTTGCCTAAGAAAATTTTTTCCTCATCAAATTCTTAGAGTGCGCACATTTTGCTATGTGTGCAGGATGAAAAACTTTGACCTTTTGACTTTTTGTTGCATCGGCGCATTTGAGTCTAGGAGGAGGACGAAGTTTTATACTTAGAATTTTTTTTTTACATACTTTGCTTCTTCATCAAGCAGGGCGCGTTTTGCCATGGGTGAAGGATGAACTCTTGACTTAGAAATTTTTCAAGCATGAGACCTTGCATGAGGGCGCATTTTACCTAGTGAGCAGGACGAACTTTGTGTCTTAGAAATTTCTCAACTCCAGCTGAGGTGGGCGCATTTTCAAGTAGCTGCAGGACGAGACCAACACTTAGAAAATTTCTTGATGCCTTTACCACCCTGGGCACATTTCTTGGGTGCTACAGGATGAAATCCAATACTTAGCCATTTTTTTTCTTCGTCTTCGCCAGTTTATCCATGCCTACTATTTATAGTAAGCCCCTCAATTTTCACACTTCAGAAGCTCAGGTCGATTTGAAATTTTGAACAATGGATCCTCATGACTCTATTAGCCTGTTGACATTGCTATTTCGGGTTGGCCTGCTATTTTTAGCCCATTTCTGAAGGTGGTTTGCTATTTATAGTAACCTCTCATTTCTGGTACCTCCACAACTCTATTTGATTTGAAATTTGAATGATGTGCTCCTCACCACGGGACCTGTTTGCTAACATCGGCGCATGCTGCTGATTTGCTATTTTTAGCCTGTTTCCACAATGACTTACTATAAATAGTAAGTGCTCTATTTGTCTTCAAATTTTACCAACAGATAGCTTGGGAGATGCTAATCGCGGTGGTTTACACCGGTTTTCGAAAATTCTGACTTTTTACCCCTCTTTTCGAGCCCCAAAGCTGGAAACCCTAATTTGTTCTGCATGCATATCAACTGGTCTCTGTTTGTTCTCGTTTCTGTTGCATCGCGATCAGCTCGTGATTCTGAAGTGCTGGGAGGCGGCTGTCAGGATGTATCTACTAAAAATGGTAAGTTCCTAAATGAGTGACCCTCTTCGTTTGCATGTCACATCACTGCGAAGCTCTTGAAAAACCCATAAGGAATCACCTAACATGCAAAGAAAACCCTGACATGCAAACCCTAAAAATAGCCCTAGAAGGCTGAACTTTGAAAGTTGTCATCTCATTTTGCATGTTATACTGTCGCGAAGGTCTCTGAAAACCCAGAAGGAATCTCCAGACATGCGTTGAAAAACTCTACATCTAAGCCCTGAAATTTGCTCCAGAAGCTGAACTGCAAAAAATAGTAAGTTATCTGTTTCAGCTCAAATTTTGCACACGAGCAGCTTGATGTGTTCTAAATGCAGTGTAACTGTTAAAACTTGGAAAGTGTTGAGAAACTGCTCCGAATTGCACACTTACTAAAAATAGTAAGTAACTGGAATATGATGAAAATTTGTTGGAAACCTGCTGGAAGCGAACTGACTGCAACGTTAGTCTCAAATTTCAATTTATTCACCTTGTTTGATTTCAAATTGACCAGAAAGATAGAAACCCTAATTTTCAGACTTAGCTGAAATCTTACATCTGACGGGCACATCCCCAGAAAGACAGACAACAGAAAAGAGAGACAACGACAAAACAAACTAAAATCAAGCCAAAAGTTCAAGACAAAGCAAAAATCAGGGGGTCCCCATTTGCAATGGGGCGATGTGTGAAGAACGTCACAACAGCCACCCCAACTCCTGATATCAGAGGTCAAGAAGGGCATCTGGTTGAGTGTTGTACTTTTGTCGAAATAGCGTTTGAGCCTTTTCAAGCCAGGGACGCCCTTCCTTTTGGGGTCCTTACTATAGCTTTCAAGTGCCTTGCGTATATTCGTTGGATGCGAAATACCTCTAGTCACACAGTGAGCCTATCATCAGTCAGTAGGGTTCATCGTTCATCGTCAGCAATCATTTGAAGTATCAGATGGAAGAATGGAGAAATGGCTAAGTCTGATGTCTGAAAATCAATTTAATCAAAGGCGCCTAATTTTTTGAGTTGTTGAATGATGGATTTTGCAGTGATGACTCCCAACAGACATTTCTTCCTTGCTCTATAGGCTTCGCAATGAATATTCTTGCTCAGTCTCAACATCACCAAGTCACCTGGAAATTAGTGTTGAATATGGCCAATTGCAACTTTGTAGTCAGCTACAAAGTAGGAAGTTAATAAAAAATGTAATATCTTGAGCAAATGGATGCCTATGAGGACAAATGAGGACTTTTCAAAATCAGTGAAGTTCGCCAAATGAGTCCAAGAGCTCAACATGGTTTGTCAACTGATTAAAATAATATTAAATATTTAATTTGCATATTTGAGCATTAAATGGTGATTTTCTTAAATTGGCGCCTCTTTCTGCTGGATTTTCAAATTGCATGAAGAATATTTTTATTATTATTTTATTCCGGACTTCAAGTCAGTCTCAGTTCGAACTGGACGAGTCCAATCAGAAGCATTCTATTTTTAGTCGAGGTTTTAAATCTTGCAGTCAGCATTATGGTGCAAATTTTCTTTATTTATTCATGGCGCCATCATTAAACATTCATTCAGCTTAAGCAAAATTCGTAGTTCTTCAGAGCAGAGGCGAATTATCAAGAGTTGGGCGAATTTATCATCAGCAATCAAAATCAGAAGCATCAAAAAATTCCTTTTGCAGGTACAGATTCACAGTCATCAGCAAATTTGAAGAACAGGGGGCGATTTTGATAGAAGAAAAACACAAAAAAAACGTCTTTTCTCTGCTCTGATTCTCAAAATTCTCTCAGATTTCAATTCGCATGTTCTTGAAATTGGCAAATTCTGGCAAGTTTGATCATCTGGATCGATTCTATGGAGCTTCCTCGAATTAGATTCATGTGCTTGAATTTTTAGGAATTTTTAACTCCAGAGCATCAATTCTCGACTTTCTAATTTTCTCAACTGAAAATTCTTTGCATGGTCGAGTAGAAGTCAGATTTTTCCATTTCTGACATTCTAGGTTGTCTTAGAATCTTTCTCTAGAAAAAACCCATATCTCAAATTCTTTTGCCAAAAATAATCCTTCGATAGGCTATTTTTAGCCTCAACAGGGTATTTTTAGCTTTCCCAAAATCTTGTCAGAACATAGTCAAGTTCACAGTCAACAGACAAGTTTTTCAAAATGTAGTACACTCAGCTCAAATACAGGACCAAAGTAGTCCTTACTCACGACTTCATCGGGACGGTTGAGACGAATCTTCATAAGGTACTGCCAGAGGCAGTCTTAGATCCAGTTAAAATCAGAGATTCGATTATTCAGAACATTCAGCAGTCCGGGTTACTTAAGGCCGCTTCCATACCTATCTTCGCTCATTGTGTTGAGTTCGTGATGTCTTGTATTAAGCATTACAACTTTGCTACTCGTGAGATAGTGTCAGTAGATGGACGAGTCATTTGCACTATCAAGCCTCTGGACGTTGAAAGAAGTTTTTGTATCCCTCAACACCCAAACAGTCTGGTTATTTCTATGGAGCAGTGCGAGCATGCATTCAACGCTGATGTAGACAAGTGCCAAAGCAAAATGGCAGAACGATGGTTAAAGCAAGCGAAGAACAAATTGCCAAACAATGTGGGTTGTGGTGAGTACAAGGAGAGTACACGATTCTAATTACACTCTTGAATAGTGTCTCAGGTCATTCACATGCAAATGTTTTCCAGCATTGGATGTATTACATCATTGGTTGCATCATATCTGGGCAGGAGCATTAACAAGCAAATCACCGGTTTCCTAGTTGCCCACGAGTTTCACATGCGTTCTTACCTCGTGTACTTCATCACCTATCAGGGTCAGTTCTGAGGGTTAAACACCGTTGGCATTCTCAGTGTTCAAAAAGTCTATCACTATTACGATCAGCTTGAGTTCACTAAGGCTGAACGTCACTTCAAGCGTGTTCACAAGGCTTTCCTAACCTATACAGTGAGAAATTTGGACCGGGAGTTGCACCTTTGTATCTCAGCAGTTACTAGAGCAGCGATGGATGGTTGGGCAGACTAGTTCATTCAATTCCCGACATACACCTATATCCGAGTATATGGATTTACAGGAAATCCAGCCATGCTTCCATGCTACCCTTCGAATAGAACAGTCTTTATGGAGTTCCTGAGGCAGTTACATGATGTTCATCATCATTTGCGTCGCAAGCATAAACCAACTGCCAATTTTCCCTTTCAGTTTGGAATATACTGGTGCAAGACGACAGTTGATGCCAAAGCTACAGGATAGGAGCTAGACAGGTATCATCTCAAGTATCTTGTCGAAGTACGTGCCTATAATCCTTGGGTTCATTATACAGCACGCCTCGGTGGTCGCGCATATCATAAGCCTTATATGGAAGACTATTGGGAAAATTGCAAGGACGACTTCGAGGTCCACAGATGTAGCTACAACCACTTCTCTCTTTCACAAATTTCTATTTTCTTGGCAGAAGATGTGGGAGGTTTATCAGATGATGAGGGGGAAGTCCTTCCTCAGTTTTTCAGAGAACAGGTTGACACAGCCACTGCCAACGGTTGATTGGTACGCCAAGGAGTACACAACAGTAAAGGAGACGTCAAGTAGAGTTATCCAAAACAGTATACTTTACCTCGACAGCGGGAAGACCAGGAGGGTAAATGTGCCTAGAGCAGAGCCGCCAATGGTGGATCCTACGCTACCTTCCTCTTCGAAACCTAAACAGAAGAAGAGTAACCCTCCCAAGAAAATTCATGTGCCAAACAGTTCAAAAGGAAAGGCGCTTGCCATTGATACACACACAAATCCTGTTGGACATCCTGTCACAAAGCCAGTTCAGAGGCCAGTTCAAAGTCCGTCAGTGCCTGAGGTTCAACCTCAAGTTCCTATATCAATTCTGGAGCAGTCACCAATCCTGATTCATATCGAATTGGATTTAGACTCCCCATCTCACAGCGACTCCTCTACATATTCACTCTCGTCAGAGCCTCCTGTTGCTAGTAAAGATCTTTCCAGTAGCATTAGCCGAGACCAGTCTTGGATTGAAACTCAACTGGGAAGGAAGAGGAGGCAGCCATCCTATGTCCTTAATCATTTAGATTTTGATCAGGTTTACTAGGATGTGCCAGACAAGAGGATCAAGAACATGGTCCACGTGCAGAGGAATACTGATATGGAGATCATTGTCGAGACTGCCATACCTCCACAGGGGAAGAGCTTGGAAGAGTTGGAATCTCAGGACTTCAAGGTTATCACAGTCAACCTTGGTCGTAGCACACACCAGACTCAGGTTGATCTCCTACAGGTTGCTACAGACAGTGCCAGGGATAGAATGTTGAAGGACGGAGAAGACAAGGCAACCCTCAAGGCTGAAATCAGACAGCTTCGTCAATACATTTCTAGCCTTGTACACAGGTTAGATGTTACCACCACACTCCCGTCAATGCTTGAGCCTCCAGCAGAACAGGGCCAGATTAATCATTTGGTTGCATATGGCAAGCGTTTGGCGGAATGGGAGGAGTTCATTGCTAGAGGCCGTTCTATGCTTACAGAGCTATATCAATTGCGGTACAATGCACAAGAGCTCTGTCTACGTCTCCAGGATGAGAAGCGAGACATGGCGATTAGTAGACCCTGGGATGAGATTATGATTGCTCACCTGAGTATGGCATATGAATCAGTCACAGATGCAGAAGATAAAGAGGCTATCTACTCTTGGAAAACACAGTTGGTTTTCAAGGCAAAGATAGAGGAAACAATGGCATCAGAGTTGGCTGAGAGTAGAGAGCACGTTACTAGTGCACTTCGGTTTGTGAGAACCTTAGTATCTCGCTTACCATGCCGGTATCAGATTGAGGGTGGTGCATATGTTGAGCTTACTGATGTACAGTCAGAGCTCCAGGCACTCATTCATAATATTTTTAGTCGGGAGACTGTCGGCTGTAAGATTAATCAACTTACAATCATGTTGGAGTTGTTTGATGAGGCCACCAGGAGCAGAGGTGAACTTCAGTCCCAAATTACAGCTGGTGAGGACATGCTACACAGGCATAGCATTCTTCGATAGAGTATCAGGGCTCCAGACAGTGATGCAGTTAACAATCTCATTGAGGGATTGGTTGCTTGGGATTACGACCAATAGACTTCAATTCCCACCTCTCAGGATAGACGTTATACACAGGAGTTAAACTTGGTGTTATCTTTTCATGTTAACTCGCTATCTCATCTCATGCATATCTATTCTAGGATTAGCTTTATTCACTTGGAGTTGTATTTAGGGTTTATGTTAACTGATGATAGTGTTCCAGTTAACTTGCTTTCAATAAGGATGTGCATGCTTGCACATTGTCCATTTAGATTAGTTTCTACTGGTTAACTGATGGTAGCTTTCAGTTAACTGTATAGTTTGTTTTATTAGGGTTTAGCAATAATCTTGCATGCATTGCGAGACTGTAGTTGACTCAAGGTGATTTTAGGGTTCCCTACACCTTTTGATGTCTATAAATAAGAGCTTTTGCTCATTTGTACATAACTTTTGCGGGAGAAAGAAATATATGTTGTGCCTACCTTGCCTATAATATTGCTCATTTTGTATCTGTTCATGAGTATTTACTATTATGATGAATTGTTATGCCACTTGGGTTTCATGCAATTATGATGGTGAATTCTTGCTTTAGTTAGATATAGTGGCTAGTTGATCGTAGATTGTATGTGTGTCTTGCCAATGCAATTTATTATCCTAGTTGGCTATCCTTCATGTTTTGTGTTCAATAAACTCGTTTAGATTGAGCTGATAGATGTGCCACCTCGCCTTCAAGTTGAGAATTTGTACTTGGTTATCGTGTGATGTGTGTGAATAATAAACTTATTCAGATTGAGCTAATAGTTGTGCCACCTTGCCTTCAAGTTGAGAATCTGTACTCGGTTTATTGTGTGTTGTCGTTTCCAATAAGCCTATCCAGACGAGCAGATAGTTGTGCCACCTTGCCTTCACGTGATGAGTTTGTACCCGGCTTATCGTCAGATAATCATTCCCAATCTGTTTCCTCATGCTCTAAATTATTGAGGGGACTGGATAGTTTAAGTTAGTTTTGTGTGTTGTAGTTAAGTCTTGCGAAACCAGAAAATACTTAGCGGCAACGTATAGAGTTTTCGTGAAAGCCTTGTACCTCTTACAGCTGCGACAAAAAGACAAGATATAGTTTAGTTTCTTTCCCTTTTCAAGCACTTTAATCAAGCACAACGAGGGAGCTTCCCCTCCTAATTTGAAGAGCACTCATTGCGTAGTGTGTATAGCTGTCTGTACCAACTTGCACGCCAAAGGTGTTAGTTGTTACGCCAACAATGAGTAATGACATAAAATAACACCATACAAACAAATATTGAAATACAACAAGAGAGAACATAAAAAACTTCTTATTTCTCCTTAAAAGCAAAGTATATCAGACTTAACAAAGTTCTGATCTGAGTACAACAGCAAAGTATTTGAGTCTGATTTTCACACCAAATAGAAGTTTTTATTAACAAGGAAAACATACCTAGTTACAATGAAGAAATATTGGACAATGAGAGCAATGATGAGAACAAGAAAATGGCTAGAAATGGACTGATTTTCTGAGTATTTTCAGACCAGCAACTCCAATGCAAATCTGGGAATGAAGCTCCAAAATGATGCCTTAGCACTGACCAAGACCTCTCTAATGCAAATCTGCTAGGGAAAATATGAAACCCTAATCTGCAAATAAGTCTAGAAGAAGCCAACTAAAGCTTCCAAACCCTAGCTCCAGCAATCTAAAATAAAAGTACTGAAATCTGAAACTTAAATCTACAATTTCCTCAAAACCCTAATCTCCCAAAATGGAGGAAATTTGAGATAAAATCTGGGACAGCTCCAAAAATTCTGAAACCACTTTTAAATGATGACAATAAGACCCTAGATTTGGCTGCCCAAGATAGAAAATACATGAGAAGTCTTTGACACTTCAAATCTGCAACATAGCTCCAAAAATGGGTTCAAACCCTAGCTGGAAATGACCCCAAACTGTTCACAAATCTGCAAATATGCCCAATAGTGAATCTTGGATGAATCCACCTCACAAGTAGGATTGCGTTTTCGTCCACCCTACAAATCTCCAACGGTTTTCATCCTCAAAGTTGGCTGCAACTGAATACTCAGCTGAAGATAGAGAGAAATCAAGTTTATCAAATCCACAATATGAGCATCAAGAATGATAGAGGTCCTTTTTATAAACTTTTCCAAGGAGGTGGACCTCAAACTCACTTTAAATGATTTTTAATAAAATATCTCCTCTCCAACCCTAGGCGTCCCACTTAGAGGAGAAATAATTTATTTTTAAGTTGTTTTTTACTTTTTTCCCCACTTAAGTCACTTTTATAATTTTTTATTAATTTTTTTAAATTGACTTAATATAATATTATAATATAAAGGCTCAAAATAAGAGATTTATTTTTCTCCTTGGCCAAATAATAAAATAATAATAATTCCCTTTTTATCTTCATTGGCCAAAAATATAAAAATATGACCAGTTGCAGTAAAACATTCCCTATCCAACTGGATTAGCCTATGAGAATGGCTAATAGGCTAATCAACCTCTTGAATGGGGATCACTCCAAAAATGGGGACATTACAGTGAATAGCTTACAAGTGTCTCCATGTTTGCAGAGAGAGAAAAAACAAGATATTTGATCAAGAGGCAAAATGAAAAAAATCTATTGCAATGGACACTTGATGAAATATAGAAGTTAGATTTTTTATAGTTATAATTCAATTGTTTTACTGTTGTATTTTATTCATAGTAGTTTGAAGTTATTTTAATGGGTAGGTAACAAAGGGCACATACAAGTTATACAAGGACATTTTTTTATAAATGTATGTATATGCACTGTGTATATCATTTTTGTGGCCTATGGATGTGTATATTGACCAGTGTTCCACGAAAACGCGTTTCCCCCCCTATCTGCCTGCGTTTCGGAAATGGGGACGTTTTGGGGACGAGGAAACGGGTACTTGGCGTTTCCCGCCATCCCGCCACCGCCACCGCCACCGCTGCTCCACTAGAGATGGGGAAACATCTCCGCATCTCCCAAGGAGACTTGGAGACGTGGAGACGTCTCCAAGTTTCCTTGGGAGACATCTCCAAGTTTCCTTGGGAGACATCTCCAGGTCTCCAAGTCTCCTTGGGACACGTCCAGGCGTTTCTCGGGAGACTGGGAGACGCCCAGGAGTTTCCCGTCAAGCCCCACATCAAATGGGCCGACTTAACTTAAAAATTTAAAATAAATTTTTATTTTAAATTTTGATCTTGACCTTGTGGAGTCCAGCAGTTCCAATGATGAGGAGTTGTCGATGATTAGAGGCCCCCATTCACTACATTTTGAGTTTTGACATTTTGCTATTAGTATCTGTATTTACTATTTAGTTTACTGTTTTACTATTTGCCATTTGGCATTTGCTACTCATTGTAATGATGAATCATGTAATCATCTTTATAGACTTTGTGATATCTCATATGACATCCGATATTCATACTTTCGATATAATAGAAATCTCCAATTTAACAATTTCATTTGTCAAATTTTATTTAGCAATTAGCATTCAAGATATCTTCGTATTTAGATTTAGTATTTCAAATTTTGCTATGTTATAATTTTACTAATTTGAGTAATTTCTTATAGTTTCATTTGAAATGTAATTCTGATACTGTTATACTGTTATACATCTTTTCAAAACTAGTTTTTCAAATACTATAAGTATATGTATAACTATATCAGCACCACCAACCCGCCGCTATCCCCCCTCTGTCTCCCCGCCGTCCCCAAACTTAGGACCTTTGTCCCCCCATCTCCGAAACGTATCACGGACATCCCCCCGTTTCCCCATCCCCCAGGCCCGTGGAACACTAATATTGACTTAAATAGGTTTTTTCTGCAATGAGAAGTTGGACACCAAGACAGATGTGGTGTATATTGGCAAAAAAGTAGATGAGAGAGTCACATGGGAACCAAAGGATAATTTGCTCAAACCCATCAACAAAAATCAAGCCCACTAATTCAAACAACTAACATGAGAAGGCTTTCAAAATTGGGTTAGATTGAGATCAAGTTCCACTAAGTGTGACTATCAAGTGAGTTTCTCCTTCTCATCTACTATTAACCACTTACCACCACTTTGATCTTGATCTTGATTTAGGTTATGTTATTGTATTCTTCCTGTTTCACCATGTAATAACCCACCCTTAAAATCTTTTTCAAATTTGAACCCATTATCAATAGCCAAATAATACTGATAAACAACTAAATAAAGCAACCTTCCACTTTTTGGTCACCCAGATCCTGATGTGGGCCAGGTGAGAGCATATGGTGGTAACGTGAACATTGCATTAACCAAAAATCATCCACTTTTTAGTGGGGTGAACGATAATCAAACCAACTGAGAGCAAATACCTTCCACTTTTTGATCAACCAGATCCCAATGTGGGCAAGGTGAGCACATACGGTGGTAAGGCTTACAATATTGTGCTTCTAAAGTAAAACCACTTCTTCAGTGGGGTAAGTATGTAAACTCAAGAGCATGAAAATGAAACCTCTGCTTATTCAACGAGAATTACAACTATGCAAGAAAGTACTTGGCGGAAAGCCGACCATGTCAAAGAAAGATCCTCCGCTTATTCAACAAGCATAACATAAAAGGAAATGAAACTTATCCGCTTATTCACTGGGCATAACATAAAATGTAAAGAAAGATCAATTGCTTATTTAGAGAGAGCGCTGCTTATTTAATGGGGTAAGTGACAATAATCAAAAGAGCTAACAGGTATTACCAAACAGTCTTACAAAGTAGATCGTTACAAAATGTTCTCAAATATCATAAGTCGTTGTTACACTATGAAAATAATGATAACTTGTAGCACAACTCCCCAAAATGATACCCCAACATGAATATAAGTATTCCCCAACAAAATATAACAATGATACCTCAATAGAAAGACCCCTAAGTGACTGAAGAAGGTCTAAAACACAGTTGCTACAAGTCTGATACAAAATGAACAGCAGATTGGAAACACTAACCAGCAACTACCCAATGATCATAACTTCACCAAATCGCCATAGAAACACTCCCCAAAACTTGCAAGGCCAATGTATAGGCTAAGCGCCTCCCAAATACACAGAACAACAAGGTCAAAGGGAAGATTTTAGTCACCACAACCAAAGTACTCAACCCTCAAAGAGCTACGGCCAACAAGAGGGGCGATTTGCTCCTAGAAATTCTTATCTCCTTCAAAAAATTTGGAATCTTGCACAAGGGTATGCCTCAACCTGCCAATGAAGAATCAACAATACCCACAAAAAGATCTCCAAACCTCCAATTAGCATATGCAAGATATATGGTATGGCCTAGGGTAGAAAGCTTCAATTAGCAAACTGAAACTTCAAGAAATCACTCCAAAATGCACCTCAAAATCCAAAACTAAAAATGAAATGAAAGCCATCACCAAATGAGCTCAATGGTGACTCCTACAATGGAGCCACACCAATTTCAAGCTAGGGAGTGTCTTGCAACTCTGAAACTCAAGCCAACCTTGAGGGTTTTCGTCCTCAATGCCCAAGGATCCTCACACCAATTTGGCAACACTTCGTTATCATAAAATTGCATATCCAAATGAGAGCAAGAGAGGTATAAATAGGAATTAGGGCTCTAGAAATTCAAACTTCTTTTCCCTCCAAATGGGACACCCATCCTTGGGAATTAATATTTTATTTTAATTTCACTTAAAAACCTCCACTTAGGCGTCCACCTTAGAATGAAAAAAACACCTTTTAAAAACAACTTAAAGTTACCAGAACTAGGCGTGGGGGGCCAAGGGGCCTTTTTGAACTTTATAACTTAAGTTGCAATATTTTCCTTTTTCAAACTCCAAGGTTGGTGGATGTGCTGAACTACCAAAAATGACAAAACCCAATAATTGAAACTACCACCATTGCTAGAACTGGAAATTTTGCACTAAACTATTGCTAGGACCACTGCCAAAAATAGCACTTAGTAAAAATAGCATACTGCTAAAAATAGTAATTGTGTCCAAATGCCAAATTAGCCCAAACTAGGATGCAACTGTGACTTCTAAAAATAGTAAGTGCTAAAAATAGCAATACTGCCTACCAAGGATCTCAAAAGACCTAGAAAAATCCAAAAAACACTCTGGAAAACCTCTGCAATTACCCCTAAAAGTGCTGCCAAGAATCCTCCAAGAATATTGGAATCCCTTGAAATGCCTCTAAATAGCCTACGGGACTTCAAAAATAAGCTAACAGTCACTAGTAGACTTAGGGCTGAAAAGGGAACATCACACACCACCATTGTTGGACTAAATTAGTTTTGGTTCTAGAGTGGGTGTTAGTTCACAAACGTGGTGACAAATGTACCCATAGGATACCCAAGCAATAGGGTCATGCCCTTGCTGTGCCAAATGTGGAATTTTTCAAAAATACCAAAACATTCAATAAAAATATTACAACCTATACGTTTTAGCCTCCAAAATGACCTCAAATTATAACTAATTTGTAGATTCGAATCATTACATAACATGCTTACATAGTCACATTGTATTTTTGTGTATTCTCAAATGTTGTGCATCTTTAATATTTTATAATTTTCTATCATCTAGACGATTACCTCCTCTAGGAGATTTCTTTTGTCGAGAGACATTATTAGATAATTGTAATATATAAACAACTGGTGCAATAGAGTGTAAAACTTATAGTTGGGGAAATTTTATTTTTTTCATTTTTTGTTGCAATTGTGCTCAGTGATTGGTAGAAGAGCCCATTGACCATGGACTTTAGATCTAGTCCTCTTATAGGTTTCCATCTATGTTCCCCGAGAACATGTCCCCTAGGTTTTTCCAAGCGTACCCATCTCGAGGACATCCTAGGGACACAGGGATGGCTCGGGGACATCCCATAGCTGTTCCCAATTTTTACTTTTGTGCCCTATATGTATTGGAAATGGGAGGATGGCTCAAGAACGGTAGAGGATGGCTTGCCATCCCCTAACCCGTGCAAGCATTTTTAATTAAAAAAGGTTGAATGTTTATGCCAACCTATTGCAAGGGCCCATTTGGGCTTCATTTTTGAAATTGTAGGGCACTTGCATCTCATGGGAGAGAAACTATGTAAAACTCATTTGGATTATAATTGATCACAATTGCTTGTACCTTTTGGGCATGCAATTGTGGAACATTAGACTTAGTTGTTTTGAATTAAGTGTATGGAATAAAATACTAGACCACATCTTAACTACAAGCTATCAATGTTTTACTTATTTCAAGTTATGGTTATTTAAATATCATCTCAATATGTGGCTCAAGTTTATGCTATGGCATGTACATTTTGATGCTATTGACTAGTCACTGATCATGCTGATGCAAATCAACATGAATTCAAGATATCAATCTATAAATTGAGGATGCAGGCTAACATGTACAAAGCAACTTCTATGCATGATGCAAATACATGTTTGGGGCTTATCTAATAGATTATTGAATTGATTTGAAATAGTGATTGTGTTTTATGAATGGATGAATATAAATAAGTAAATAAAATGTTAGGTCCATTTTTCTCATGACATTCAAGTAAAATTTATATCTATAAAATTGTTCCATTTCTTCTTCTTAAGTTTGCATTGGAGCTAATCTATGCTATAACTAGAATTTGACCAAACACATCAAGGTGTTCTTTCTTAAGATAAATTTTTGAGGTACATTTTTGTTCAACTCTCATGTGAACTCTCAATTCAACTTTAACATTGTTTGATTCTATAATGCATATGATGAATGCCTTATCAATGTTATCATATGAATATTTGAAATCTCCCCATACTTTTAAAATTTTCCCTATTTTTTAAATAGCCATCCCCTAAAATGGCCTCAAAATAATCCATCCCAAAAACACATTCCATCATCCCTTGCCATCCCCATCTTGGAAACTTGGTGGAACATAGGTTTTCATCATTTACCCTTACTAGATCTAATACCCCTAAGCTTCTCCCAAACAAGGCCTTTGATCAAATCTCCTTGTGGGTTTCTAAATATTACTCTCCACTACATTATATCATTTGGTATCAATGCATGTTGATAGTGATCTTTAGACCTACTGCTCACAAGATTTCCAATCTTGCATCCTTGCTAGACCTAATACCCTTAGGTCTCTCTTAAAGGACACTAATCTAGACTCTCCAATGGTTCCTATCTCTTATCATCTAGTCAATTTATTCTCCTCAATAGCCTTCAAGTTTTGGGAATTACCTAAAAAATGGTGCTCTTCATGTTGTTGGAATTGTTTATGGAAAAAAGCCTCATCATGTTGTGCATATTTCATCTAGAAAAAGCTCCCAATCAAAATGATTATTGCACCGTCAAAAATTACTCTTTGAGAGATTCATAATGTAATGTCCCCATTCTTTCACGAGCATCAGAGTTGGTGGATTAGCCTATTATGTCAGTCCTCGTAGGCTAATGGTTCTGGATAGAGGGTCACTTGAACGGGAACTTGGTCGGTAAAAGGCAGTATTGGTATCCGGAGTA
>VDFB02239526.1:0-16618 GCA_007258455.2 Sequoia sempervirens | reverse complement strand
CTTGAAGTTCAAACCACTATTGCAAGTAGTCATTGCTTAGATATATCACCCAAAAATTTTAGTTTTATTGTTGCATCTTAACCAAGCCAAGAGAAGCACTACTAAACTCCAGGTTCCCTTTTGAAACAATCTTGGTAAATGCATCTAAAGGATTGAGGCTAGTGTGAATCTTCTACAACTTTGGCTTACCCTATTCAAGTAACTCCAAATGAAATGACACCTCATCTCTATGTGTATTGTTTTAATGCGAAATGTTGTATTGTTGGCTAGATGTATAATACTAAATTACTATCACTATATAAAGTGGAAACTTGTTTTCTCCCCAACTCAGCTAATAGTCATTGCAACCATAATATTTCCTTAGCTCCATTAGTGAGTGTAATGTATTTAGCCTCTATAGTTGAGAGTTCTACCACTTTTTGCAATCTAGAAACCCAATTGATTGTTGACCCTATAAAAAAGAACTTATATCAAAAAAATAAAAAATAGAGAATCAATAACTACTACAAAAAGTATTGCTGACCTAGCCAAACTGAACTAGGTTTCCTAAATTTGGGAGGTTCAACCTAAAGATTCTCCATTTAGTAACATGACTAAGTTTCCCAATTATGGTGTGTCACCTATATGCATATTCCATGTTGAGTTAGGTCCTTCACCATGAAATGAACTCATAAAACTTAAATACAAACATTTAGTTCAAAACTCAACAACCCTTAAAATGGGTACATAGGTAAAAATATATATAGACTAGTATAACAATTAAAATTTGTTACCCCTTGCCCAAGATAGATAACTTATTTGATCGGATACCATATTGAAATATGGAAGAGAGTGATAACCTACATCAGGTATACCTAGAAGCTCTTGATAAGGGCACTTTGGGAAGTAATATAAACAAAGGGATTATAAAGCTACTACCCAAGGATGGATATAAGACCAACATTAAGAATTGGAGGCCAATAACACTTCTAAATGTCTCCTACAAAATATTGGAAAAATTACTAGCCATAAGACTAATCAATATACTACCAAATTTCATAAATAACAATCAAGCATGTTTCATTAAGGGAAGATATATTCTTGATAACCTCATAACCAATTGGGGAGCAATGTAATGGTCCAATCTCTCCAAGAAAAACTCATCCATGCTCCTACTAGACTTTGAGAAGGCCTATGATATGGTGCAATGGGCATTCCTGATAGTAGCGCTAGAAGCATTTGGTTTCCCTCAGTAGTTTTGTAGTTTGATTGACACTCTACTAAAAGATGCATCGATTGAAAGGCACAAGACAACTGAGAGGGGGGTGAATTAGTTGTTACCAAATTCAATTACAAATGTCAAACACTTATCAACTTCAAATCCATTTAAATGTTATTAAGTATGAACATGAAATGCAAATAACAGAAAGCAATATCAACACATAAAACACTAGAGATTTACATGGAAAACTCAATAAGGGAAAGACCACGGTGAGGATTAACTCATGCTATAGAGTAATTCCAAAACCAAATACAAAGAGGCTCACTACCAAGGGCTCATTGCCCAAAATACAAGGCTCATTGCCTACAGAAAGAACTCACTTTCCAACAAGGAGGCTCAGTGCCTATAGATACAAAAAATAATAGAAAATATCCACTACAAGTTACACGTGCATCCACAACCTTGATCAGAAGATTGTAGATACCTTCAGCTCACTACTTTCAGGAATTTGACACATTAAAGTATTGTTGCCTCAACTCTTTTTCGCACAACTCTGCTTCACAAACTTGTGGCTCGTTTGATACATTAATTCACAACATCTCGACTTGTATTTATACCATCTTCAACTTTAGAAACTTTCTCCAAGGTTGGCTACACATGCTTCATTTCATAAATTCAAATTAGGTCGACAACTCAACATTCTCACAGTGGAAGAGAATGAGAGCGAACCAAACAAACACTTAGCCAAGACCTAAAATAACATCTTGTATCAAACACACACTTCCTTAATTGAAGTGTAAACACCAAGTTGGCCAAACCTAATGAAAACATAAATGAACTTTGAAGTACATGCTTTCGCAACAAGAAGATAACATGCATACCACATAGCACACTTCACCATACACTAGAACACATCTCAGATGCCTTCAGATTCATCCGTATCAAATGCAACAACCTTCAAACATACAACACCTTCCATCAGTCCATCTGGACTGCACAGACACACACAACTTTGAAACTAATCTTCCGAAGCACCAAACCACAAACATCTTTCCACTAACACAAAATGCACCATTATAGGACATCTTCTAGATCGCAAGACCTAAAAAACTAGTAGAGGACTGCAAAACATAAACATTTCGTCGGTCCGCGGAATAAAAAAATCCGACCGAAGCTGGTTTCACACATCCGGTGGGTACAACTTTCTCTCCATCAAACCCGGAAACCACAATCCGGGGATGTATGTCAAAAGATGCCCACTTAAACAACACTTTGGATCTGCCGCAAAACGCTGGGATGCTTGGCAGAAGAAATGTGGAGCACAAGCGAGGCACGATTCAAAACACGCGGCTATGTTTACGTTTTCATCACGAGAAACTCGTTATATCAAACACGCAGCATTGATAAGAGATAAATCCCCGTAGCTCACCGGCATCGCCGAGCATCTCAGCCATACATGCACAACCACCTACATCAGCACGCTACATGTTGGGCGTCAGGCTGAACAACACTCCGTGACAACTTTGACCAAAATTACTCATACTTGCAACAAGCTCCCCCTTTGTCATTGATGGCAACACATGATGTGAAAAAACATCAAAGACAACACTCTCCTTTATTTTCCAAATAAGACAATCTACACAACATTCCTACACTCTCAATACTCTATCCCTTTTTTTCTTTCACTATTTTTCCACGCTGACTCTCTCTCTACCTCTCGACTTCAATGGAAAAGGCATGAAAGCATAAATGCTTTCCCATAGGGTGCACCCGCATCTCATGCCACCATGATGCCTATATACTCCATAGAAACTTCCGCACCGCCACGGGGTAGACCAATCGGTAGTCAAACAAATGAAGAATGCGGTAGATACGCAAACCCGATTGCCTCTATATTGCACCCTAATAGTTCAAGGAAGGCCAATGACCCCCAACTTCTCCTTGAGATACTCAAAAGTATCCTTTGGAAGAGCCTTAGTAAATATATCTACAATCTAATCCTTTGTAGGCACATACTCCAATCCGACTTCATTCTCCAACACCTTCTCTCTCAAGAAATGATATCTGATAGATATATGCTTTGTTCTTGAATGCATTACTAGATTCTTGGAAATATTCTTAACACTTGTATTATCATAGAAGATAGGTATAGGCTCATCACATATCACTCCTTCAATGTTTGCTTCATCCACAAAACCTGTGTATAGCAAGATATCATAGCAATGTACTCAGCTTCTGTACTGGATAAAAAAACTGAATCATGTTTCTTGCTTAGCCATGAAACCAATATTCCTCCAAGAAAGAATGCACCACCACTTGTACTCTTCTGGTCATCTACACAACCAACCTAATCCACATCAGTGTAAGCACTCAAGGTAAAATTAGTATCCTTAAGATACCACAACCACTCAAGGTAAAATTAGTATCCTTAGGATACCACAACCCATAATCTAGAGTGCCTTTACGATATTTGAATATCCTCTTCATAACTGTAACATGTGCTTCTTTCGGTTCTGCTTGAAATCTGACAACCAAACATATTGAAAGCATGATATTTGGTCTAGTAGCAATAAGATATAGTAGTCCACCAATCATAGATCTGTACATGCTCTGATAAACTTTAGGAGATTCATCATTCTTGCTCAGCTTGCATCTAGTCACCATAGGGGTACAAACCCTTTTGGAGTCATTCATTCCAAACTTCTTCAACAACTCTTTAATATATATTGATTGTGAAATGAATATGCCCTTATCAGTTTGATTCACTTGAAGTCCAAGGAAGAAATTCAACTCACCAATCATGGACATTTCAAATTCTTTTTGAATCTCCTCTACAAATCTCTTGTACATACCTTCATTTCCTCCAAAAATGATATCATCCACATACACAACTACTATCAACATCATGTTTCCTTCCACCTTGAAATAGAGATTACTGTCTATGGAGCCCTTACTGAACTTTTGTTGTATCAAGTATTTGTCCAACCTTGCATATCATGCTCTAGGAGCCTATTTGAGTCCATACAAAGCCTTTTTCAATTTACAGACCATATCTAGTTTCTTTGATAACTAAAATCCTTCTAGTTGTTCCATGTACACCTCTTCTTCCAATTCTCCATTCAGGAATGCATACTTGACATCCATCTGATATACCTTGAGGTCTTTATGAGTATAAAATGCCAAGAACATCTGAATAGCCTCCATTCTTGCCACTGGGGAAAATGTCTCCTCAAATTCTATGCCTTCAACTTGTGAATAACCTTTGCATACAAGTCTTTCTTTATTTATCACAACTTCACCATTCTCATTTAGCTTATTCCTGAACACCCACTTTGAACCAATCACATTCTTGTTTACAGGTCTAGGAACCAGTTCCCATGTCTGATTCTTCTCTATTTGTTGCAATTCCTCTTTCATTGCTCTTACCCAACTCTCATCTTTGCATACTTCACACACAGACTTAGGTTCTATTTTTGAAAGTAAACACAGATTTACTTTACCTACTATCACTTTGCTTCTTTTCTTCACACCTTCATTCTTATCTCCAATTATTTTTTCTTTCGGATGATTCTTCTTTACATGCTTAGGAGTCTTAGGAGCAGGTTTTGAAGTTTCTTCTTCTTCTCCAATCTATTATTCTTCTTCCTCCTTATCCTCTTCTTGTATTGGTCCGTAGATAGGCTCATCCTATTCAACTTCACTTATCTCAACTGATTTGTGCATATCCTCATCAACCTTCACATTTGCACTCTCAACAATCTTCCTTAGTCTTTTATTAAATCATCTATAAGCTTTGCTACTAGTTGAATACCCAAGGAAGATACCTTCATCACATCTAGCATCAAACTTTCCAAGGTTCTTATCATCTCTTTTAACGTAACATTTTCTTCCAAACACCTTAAAGTACTTCATAGTAGGAGTCTTACCAGTCCACAACTCATAAGGAGTCTTTGTGTTGTTACCTCTGATCGAAACTCTGTTAAGAATATAAACAACAGTGTGGATTTCCTCTCTCTAGTATACATCAGATACATTTTCCTCTTTCATCATTGTTCTTGCAACCTCTTGAACAGTTCAATTCTTTCTCTCAACTACTTTATTCCGTTGAGGAGTTCTAGGAGCAAAAAACGTCTCTTTATGCCATGCTCTTCACAAAATGCATTAAACTCACTAGAAGAAATTCTCCACCTCTATTAGACCTTAAACATTTGATTCTCAGGTTTACTTCATTCTCTATTATCGCCATAAACACTTTAAATCTGTCTAGAGCTTGAACTTTCTCTCTAAGAAATGTAACCCATATCATTCTTGAATAATCATAAATCAAAAGCATGAAATACCTGTCACCATTAAGACTTCCTATTCTTGTAGGACCACATAGGTCAGTATTGTTGGTGTAATTAAATGTCTTGTACCTTGTCCTAAGTCGTGATTACACCTTAGTTAAGTTTACTTAGGGACCACATAGGAGGTTGTTGGAGATTTTCCACTTTTGGTGGACTTGACATGTCATTACCTCATCACTTCCACCTTTTGTGGACACATCATGTGATTATCTCTCCACCTTTTGTGGAGTGATAGGTTTTCCTAGTTGTCTCATGTCATAAGATTATGACACTTGTCATAATCTTATGCCCTTCTATGTCCTCACCTTGGCTATATAACCAAGGGGTCTCTCTCATTGTAATAATCATAATCATTATCATATCATTGACATTGAATACAGTCTATTCTTGTCATATTCTCTCCCTCTCTCTCTCTCTTTTTGTGCTTTCCATTTGGTCCATAGATCTTGGCATCCATAGCCAATTCTAACATGGTATCAGAGCAGGTTGGGTGCCATTGGAGATTCTTATTCTAAAGAGAGATTCCAGATCTGAGGAGGTTCTGTTCGTGGCTCTTTGTTGTAGGTTCATATCCGAGCTTGTTGGTGCAAATCTAAGCTCACCATTGTGTCCAGAAGGTTCGAGATAGTCAATTTTGCCTTTTGTTTCGTCCAAATCGGACATACGAGGCCAAATCTAGGAGGATTTGAAGCTGAAGTGTGGTTGCCAGATCTAGAAGGTAGCTGCAATTTTGGAGCATTTAGGGTCAACCGACCTTGCCATCGTGGTCCGGCCAAACCCTAAGATCGATCACAAATCGTCCGACGGAGCAAGTCATCCGCGAGGCAAATTTTTTGCCCCGAGAGCCGCATGCCCCCGTGTCGCCATAATTACCCGACGGCATTTCCATTTTCAAAAAATATATTATAATATTTTTCTCGCTAAATTTATTTTTCTTCAAATATTGTGAAAATTCAGCTTTTATATTTTCATTTTGTGAAAATTTTATTAAAAATCATAAAAATCAAAGATTTTAAAAAATATTTGAGGTGTTCTATAAGCATCGCTACGCTTGTACCGTGAGACTCCTACCAGAGAGCACTTGGGGCCCACAAGCAGCCTACATGGCCATCCGCCGCATTCCCCGCAGAAATTTCCACATCTATTCAAAGGCGGCCGCTTTCCTCCACCGGGCGTACTGCAATTGAAATCTCGACGCAAGATTCAAAAATAACCGCTATATTTCAAAAATCACTAGCTTAACAATCAAAAGATTCCGAAAGTGATCGTGGAGATTCCGCATTATCCTAAGATTCACAAGATTCACGTGATTCCGGCCATTAACCGCGGACGCCTCCCCTCGAGACGTCAAATTTAAGCTTTGATTCAAAGAATATTCTGCGACAGAGAATATGCTTTTTTGACGGTCTGCGGGACGTCAAATTTAACATAGTGGATTGCTGACGTTAGCAATACGTCAGCATTTTCAAAAAAATTTCCCCCTTCTCCGTTGGCAGTTTTGATTTTGCTCATTTCTCAAACGCTTCGATATCTTGCTCATTCCGACTTTTTAGTGCAACTTTTTTATTTGGGCTAATTTTTCATGCTCTAATGACCGGGTGCAATCATTTTGGTTTTGGTGCCTGGTTTTTCCAGAATTTTCAGATTCTCACAGGTGTTGTTGCTTCGTCCTCATTTTGGGAACTTTGGGAGCTCATATCTTGCTCCTACGGTAACATTTTTTAGTGCAGTTTTTTTTGAAAGTGCATGATTTTTCGTGTACTTCTCAGTGGTAGGATTAGATTGATCTCATTTTATACCAAAAATTATACTTGATACTATGGCCTATTTTGGCATTTGTAATCACTAAGATCAAGTCTAGCTTGCTATTTTTGGCATCTAGCAACTGTAAACGCACTAAATATAAAGTGCCAAATTAGATATTGCTGGGGGGGTTTTTTGATTGAGTGAATTTGGGGGAGATTCTTCTTGTGGTTGTGGTTACATTCCTCTTGATTTGTGTTCTTGTTTCATCATGGAGCCATCTACAATTCCTCTTCTAACACCTTACAACTATCCTAAATGGAAATCAGAAATGAACAAATTGCTAAGAGTAAAAAGATTGTATAGGATAGTTCATGGGCTTGATGGTGAACCACAAAATGATGAAGTTAAAAAGAATAAGTGGTTGAATAGTTGTGAAGAAGCAATTGGCTATTTGTGCTTGTATGTCTCTCCTGAGTTGTTTCACATTGAGCAGTTGGATACACCTATGGCTATGTGGACTACATTGTCAGAATTATTTGGGAAAACAGATGAAATTCAAGGACATTTGTTGGAGAATGAATTAATCAGTCTCAATCCATGTAATTTTGACAACATACAAGACTTCATCACCAAATTCAAGTCACTAAGAACACAATTGAAGAATTGTAAAATTGAGAAATCAGATACACAATTGATCTTAAGTGTTCTTTCAAAGCTAGGACCTGAATATTCAGTGTTTGTGTCTACTTTCTATGCTACAAAGAATGCCTTTGGGAGTCAGTTTAAGATGCCTTCCTTTGAAGATTTTGCTATGCAACTCACTAGGGAGCAAGATAAGCTTATTCAAATGGGTACTTTGAAGTCTTCAAAATCACATGCCTTGGTTGCAAAGGATGAGAAGTCTTCAAGTGGCAAAGAAAAGACAAAGAACAAGCCTAAGAAGAACACACAATCCACATCAAATTCCACAGAAGAACATAAAGATTCATCTTCAAAAGAGAAATCATCTAAGAAGGAGAGACCCTTTTGTGCATATTGCAAGAAGGATGGACATGAAGAACATTATTGTTATAAGAAGGATATTGATGAGTTAAAAAAATCTTCTCAAAAGAATCACATTGATTTGCCTTCTAGAATGTCCGACCATCTTCTTCTTTCTACTTCAAAATAAATCTAAAAGGACAAAGGTCAAACATCAGATATAAAGGACAAGCTCTTGTGCCTATTCGTCTGTGGATCAGGAGATGGCTTCTAGATTCAGGAGCATCACATCATATGGCATCTTCACAGACTATCTTCTCTTCATTTCAACCTTGTAGTATGTCTCCTATCTTGATGGGAAACAATACATACATGAGTGTAACAGGGAAGGGATCTATTAGCATTGGGGAAAACACTTTTCAGGATGTCTTGTGTGTTCCTCATTTGACTAACAATCTACTTTCCATATATAAGATTACACATGGTGGAGATGGGAGAACTGTGGAGTTCACTCCTAATTCTGTTATCATTCGAGACTTGGAAACTCGAAAGATCATTGCTACTGGGGTTGATCAACTGTATCCGTCTGCCGGTACTGCTTTGGCACAGTTTCTCTCCCCGATGATGACCTTGCCTGTGACCTGCTGGATCGCCAACCATGATTCCTTGGAGGGAGACATTTGGCTTTTGAACTTTGGCATACTCTACATCGGGATTCAGTCCTGAGCTATGCATTTCATCTCCCTCCTCCTCATCAAGGTACTTGATGATACTTGTGATTCAACAGTTTTGACTCCTAGTGATTCGGTGCAGCAGAATATACACAGTCTTCCAGATATGACTACTTTGGATGGCTTCCTAACAGGTATTTCAGACTTGTTTGTGGAGTCTCATCTTGCAGATTTGGAGGACACCATTGATAGCATTCATCTTCTCTTTGATGAAGATGCACCTTCTTCTGTTGTGAGGGAACACTTTTACCCTCTTGTTCATTCTCTACATGATCATTCTTCTCAGATTGGCATGAGTGTGGATACTTTGGACAGCATATGGTGGGGTCTTCTTTGTCTTCAGAGGGGATATCTTTGTCTTTGGATTATGTTCTACATTAGTCTCTACTAGATGTTGGATTTTCCTCTTTAGCAGTGTGGCCTAGAACCCCTATTTGGAGTGCTTCAGCTTTCTGCATCGACATGGAGACACTTGAGCATGCTTCAGAGACACCATCATCCATCATCCATCTTCATGATATCCTGCATACATACTTGGTTTTATTTCTTCCTAAGGGGAGGAACGTTGTTCGGTGCAATTGGATCATCTTCAACATTCAATGTCGAGCTTCTACCATCATTGCAGGAGACTCAACATTGAGGGGGGGCTACCTTGTCTCTCTTCTACTTCTCTCTTATGGGGGGGTCTTTTTCCTCACATGGGGTTTTTACCTTCTCATTCTTCATTGAGAGTATTTCACTTTTTGTATTTCATCTCTCTTTTGGGGAGGAGTTTTGTTCCACTGGGTTTTCTCCTTTTCTCCAGTTGTGAGAGATTGCATTGATTGCATTGTGTGTACATGGGTACCTAACATGGCCTAGTAGCCGGGACCCATCTTTGCATTGTTTTATTTTGTGTACATTCTCCTGCTGCACTTATGCTATAATTAAATGTCTTGTACCTTTCCTAAGTCATGATTACACCTTAGTTAAGTTTACTTAGGACCACATATAGGAGGTTGTTGGATTTTCCACTTTGGTGGACTTGACATGTCATTGCTCTATCACTTCCACCTTTTGTGGACACATCATGTGATTATTCCCTCCACCTTTCTTGTGGAGGATAGGCTTTCCTAGTAGCCTTCCATGTCATAAGATTACGACACTTGTCATAATCTTATGCCCTTCTATGTCCTCACCTTGGCTATATAACCAAGGGGTCTCTCTCATTGTAATAATCATAATCATTATCATATCATTGACATTGAATACAGTCTATTCTTGTCATATTCTCTCTCTCTCTTTTTGTGCTTTCCATTTGGTCCATAGATCTTGGCATCCATAGCCAATTCTAACAAGTATGAACCAATTCTGACATTCTAGTAGTTGATTACTCTTTTCCTTTGAAACTGCATCTTATTTGCTTTCCCAACCAAAAAATTCTACAAATAGTATTAGGCTTTGTGATTTTAGGCAAAACCCAGACAACCTCTCTTGAATTGATCCTAATCAAATGATCAAAGTTTACATGTCCCATCCTCTGGTGCCATAGCCAACTTTTATTAACTTGAGATACAAGGCACTGACCATCAACACACTTAAGCTAATAAATGTTTCCATATGTTCTTCTTCCTACAACAACCACTATTCTGGACCCTTTTCTGATCTCACAAGTATTATCTTGAAACACAAGATTGAATCCCTTGCTACACATTTGTCCAACACTCAAAAGATTATGCCTTAAGCCCCTTACATAATAGACATCATCAATACTATGTTTTCCATCAAAACTAATAGTTCCTTTTCCAACAATCTTTGCTCTAGAATCATCTCCAAACATGACTAATCCACCATCATACTTTTCAAGTTTAGTGAGCTTACTTTTATCTCCGGTCATGTGATTTGAACATCCACTGTCAATCATCCAATAGTCTTCATTCTGTCTAGCATGAAATGCAGTAACCAGAGTACCTTCCGTATCATCCTTCTTGTTCTTTGGATCACTTTCCCTTGCACATCTTCTAGAGTCAGTAGACACATATTTATTCTCTAGGGCTAGAAAGAAGCATTCATCATCATCTCCTTCAAAATCAGATTCATCATCAAAAATTCTAGCATCTTCTCTAACATAATACAACTTCTTGAACTTCTTATCCTTTCTGTCTTTATTATCTTTTTTCTTATGTACAACTCTATTTGGACACCTCGAAGCATAATGACCAATATTTCCACAATTGAAACATTTAAAAGACAACATACCTTTGTACTTACCAGTGTACCTTTCTTCAAAGTTTCCTTGTAAAATTTGCTTCCAACTCATCTGAATTATCACTATCCGGATCATCCTCTACCTTTGTAGCTTTAAAGATTGATTCTATCTTCTCCTCTTTCTTTCCAAACTTCCTCATCTCAAATGCAGTCGAGGTGCCAAATAGTTGTTCTTTAGTAAACTTCTTAGGATCATACACTTCTTCAATAACTTGAACCTATCACTGTAATTCTTCAGTAGAGTCATCAAAATCTTCTCCATCACATCTTCATATGTTAGAGTAACACCTTGAATTTTCACTTCATTCATTGCAATTTATCAACCCTCTAAAAATAACTTGCAATATCTTCACCTTCTTCCATTTTCAAATTCTCATATTTGTGCTTAGTTAGATTTTTTGACAATTTCACTCTATCATTTCCTTCATAGATATCTTCCAACTTTTTCTAGACTTCATATACAATTCCCAAAGAAATAACTTTTGTTCTCTCAGTCTTAGATAATGCACCGTAGATTGCATACCTTGCTTTCTCATTTTCCTCATAGGTAGAAATCTCATCTGCAGAAGAAGGACCACTTGCCGATGCAACATACTTTGTCTCAACTGCTTTCCAAGTCTTGTAACCAAGAGAGATTATGTAACCTCTTATCTGCACTTTCCAGTCACTATAGTCAAATCCATCAAACATAGGGATTGCTAATTTGTGCACCATCAGATCTACCTCAAGCAATTAAGCTCTTCCCCAAGGAACCAAAGATTTGATATCAATTGCTGAAAGGAACAAGAAAACTAAGAGGGGGGTGAATTAGTTGTTACCAAATTCAATCACAAATCTCAAACACTTATCAACTTCAAATCCACTTAATTCTGTTATTAAGTATGAACATGAAATGCAAATAACAAAAAGAAATATCAACATAGAAAACACTAGATTTACGTGGAAAACCCAATAAGGGAAAAACCACGGTGAGGATTAACTCACAATATAAAGTAATTCCAAAACCGAATACAAAGAGGCTCACTGCCCAAAATATAAGGCTCACTACCTACAGAAAGGACTCACTATCCAACTAGGAGGCTCGCTGCCTACAGATACAAAAAAGAACATAAAAGATCCACCACAACAAGTTACACACATCTGAAGCCTTGATCAAAAGATTGTAGATACCTTCAATTCACTGCTTTCAAGAATTTGACACATTAAAGTACTGATGCCTCAACTCTTTTTCACATAACTCTGCTTCACAAACTTGTGACTCATTCACATCTCAACTTGTATTTATACCATATTCAACTTTAGAAACTTTCTCGAAGGTTGGCTACACATGCTTCATTTCATAAATTCAAATTAAGTCGGCAACTCAACATTCCCGCGGTGGAAGAGAATGAGAGCAAATCAAACAAACACTTAGCCAAGACCCAAAATAACGTCTCAGATCAAACACACGCTTCCTTAATTGAAGTGTAAACACCAAGTCAGCCAACCCTAATTAAAACACAAATAAACTTTGAAGTACATGCTTTCGCAACAAAAAGATAACATGTGGACCACATAACATGCTTCACCATACACTAGAACACATCTCAGATGCCTTCAGATTCATCTGTAGCAAATGCAACAACCTTCAAACATAGAAACCTTCCATCAGTCCATCCAGACTGTACAGATGCACACAACTCTGAAACTCGTCTTCTGGAGCACCAAACCATGAACATCTTTACCAGAACACAGACAACACCATTACAAGACATCTTCCAGATCTGCAAGACCTAAAAAAACTAGCAGAGGACTGCAGAGTAGAAACATTTCTCCCAGTCCATAGACAAAAAACTCTATCAAACTAGTTCACACACCGGTGAACACAACTTTCACTCTCCATCAAACCAGAAACAAAAATCCAATATGTATCATCAAAAGATGCCCATAAACAACACTTCAGATCTACACAACCATAGGATCAACACAAAAGAAATACATAGCACAAATTGGTGCACATTCTAAACATACATAAATCTGTCTTCATAATTTCTCTGACAACTCATTATATCAGCACATCTGCAACACTATAAAGATAGCTCCATGTACTCACAACATCTCATTATCATCTCAACTGTACATGCACAACCTACAACAACCTATACTATGTTGACATCAATGACAACATCAATGAAAACACAACCAAACTTACTCATACTTGCAACAACATCTACTCAATTAGATGTCAATGGCTCCATGTTTGAAGTGTTAGGGATGCTCCTTGGCCCTAACCCTATTTGTAATTTCTTTTGAGGATGCACTCCACTTCCTTCTTAGAGACACAAGTGTCTCCCCTAGAGTTAGAGGTTTAACTCTTCTTGATAACAGTGAACTCATGAATATTTACTTTGCTAATGATACACCAATCTTTGTGGATCTAGAGGAAAGGAACCTAGATAATCTCGTGTAAACTCAATCTATACTACAAGGCTTTAAGATAAAAAAACTCCAAAACACAATCTATCATGTTGGGATGGAAAAAATCCTTCCTAGTCAGCTACAAAAGTTTAACTTTCAATGGGGGGACCAAAAAGGGGTCTTAAGTGGCCACTTATTTTTTGAAATTAGGAAATACTAACCTTGGACGTGAAATTGAGGATAGTTACACTCAAAATTTTGAGATGTAACAAAAAAAAGGATTGTAGTGCTCCAAGTCTACTTTCTAAACTACTATTTTTTTTTTAAATGGTAGAGATTAAGGGGTTCAAAAGAGGGGGCCATAAAAATTGGTGTTATTTTTGTCAGAAAAACATAGCATTGCAATTTTTATGGCTCCCTCAAAAGGTTAACTTTTGTTTAGTATTTTTAAAATTGCTTCAGTGAGAAATTAGCTAACAATATGTAGTTTATGCCCAATTTTTCTAATAATTTTTTAATGAATATTTGAATTTTTTTAATTTTCAAAGTGGACATTTCCTGAAAAACAAAATTTTGGCCATACTACCCCTATAAATTTTGAAAACTAATTGAAAAAATATATTTTTTAATATGTGTAGAATGGAGTCTAGTTTCTAAAAATGTAATTTATTTTTAAATTTCGATGAACAGTTAATTTATAATGAAAAAAAACCAAACATTGGTTTTTGCCAAAAAACCAACACACAAACAAAAGAAATTATAAATCAAAGGCTTAACATTGTCAAAATGTGAAAAAAATTACATCATTAGATAGCTAAAAGAGAGCCTAACATTACCCAAGTGTTTGATTTGTTTGATCTTGAAACATGTGCAAACCTGACGCTTAGCATGAAGATGATTATGTGAAATATTATAGAATTTACAAAAACACATCTTTGGACATTGGGAAGGCACTCCAAGCCTTTGGATTGGTATTCCAAAGCAAATAACAAGCTTAAGGCTTGGTGATTCCCAAACTAAAAAAAGAGGTAGAAAACCACTTGTAAAAACCCATGCCCCTCTCCTTGGACAACCCAAATACATAATAATGGAATTACAAGACTCCCACATGGGCTCCTAGCCCATATCCTATCCAACTCCTGCCTTTTCAAATGCTCTGATGACTTTCATGAATGAACACCTTTTATTCTCCAATATTGGGTGCCCCATCAAGACTTTCCAACTTCCATTATTGATGCCTAGGAAAGATGTCTTATCCATTTTTGATGTGTAACCTCCGCTTAAATTAAATCCTATCTTTAAAATATTATTACAACATGCCAAAATTTAATATTTTTCTCTCATATCCCCTAGAACACATTCCAAGGAATGTGGAGACATACAAATGACATTGAATTATAAGGTTAATGTCACCTTATCCTAAAACATTTGAATCTATTCCTTTAGCATATATAATGGATTTTAGGTGGGAAATTCCTAACTAATAGTTGCTAGGGTCATGTCTAACATTAATGGTGTCTTAGGAGGCTTTGAGGAGTGGTAGAAGCGAGTAAGAAGAAATGTGAAAGTTGGAAGCAAAACATGATGAGAAGGGAAAATGATAAGGGAAATATATTGATATACCTCAAAACTCTATAAAATGGGATAATACAAAGAATAAAAAGAGATGGTGTAGAAGTGTTTGAGAGGATTAAAGATGGAATACATGTCTGAATCTACATTGAGGTCCTACAAAGAGGTAGAATAAAGGGAAGTGGAAGGAAGGGAGGGAAGAATCACATAAAACTTTCACATAGGACAATATACTAGAACTACATATTGGACAAGTAGGAAATACGTAGTAGTCCAATGAAAGCCTACAATAGTACAATATGATGAAAACACTCCTAGACCTATTTTTTTAAAATTTTAGCAACTTCCAATAACCTATAGGGATATAAAGGATGAAAATGAATAATATTTATGCAAACATGACCAAAGGAGAACCATTATGAATAATCTTAGATCGATTATACGTAATGGGAAAATGAGGCCAAAAGCATAAAGGGGCTAGGGACCAAACAAATTTAGGAACTACATAGTTGGGTGCCAACACGAGCTATAGTTGAAGACATTTATCTCTTGTAAGAATAATGAGAATCTAGATATCTCTAGAAGTAGATCAAAACAAGGCATTGTAAAGTTGGGTGTCAACACCACATATGCTAATCTAGAATTTCATTGATAATATAAATCAATAGTAATCTAAAATGTATCACAAGTAGTGATAAAACACATCAAATCACAACATAAATATCAAAGGTACATAGTTTGAACACAATGATAATACTATAAGGTCTCATTGGAAAGTTTGGTAGAAAGGATCATAAACTACGCTAGTGGGCATTATAACCACCCCCTTTAGGTGTTAGTAATTGATTTTATAAACATTATTCAATCAACATATCATTTCAGAACATGTAACTAGGAAAACATAAGCCTTCACCCAAAAAGTATATTAGTTGGACAATGCAATACATTTCATATTATTGTATCCTACTTTACAAATGCAGGATTTAAAACTTCCCTTCAAGTAATTATTAAATGTACTACAAGCAATAAAAATCATACTTGATTCATTGAATTAGACATCCGATTTCAAAAGTTGTTCCTCCATCTAAACTACTATTGTTGCTGCCAGCTTTGATTGATGTTGCAACATTCAAAATCAACTCATCCACAATAGATGATTCCATCCACATTCTATTAAAATAAATGAATCCTCTTGAGGGGCAAGTACTTGCAACATTTTTTAATTAGAATATAGTGCAAGATAGTGCATGTCTACACAAGAGGGAGGAGGACAATCATCAGCATGCAATGTCAACATCAAATTATTGGATGATTCAATTAATATTATACTCTAACCTTTTACAATATGTATTTTGTACAATAACTTCCATTGTCATAAAAAATACTTTTGTTTCTTC